>LOJH01042857.1:2091-14110 GCA_001685095.1 Ellobius talpinus
AGTCAAGGTTGTTTGGCCTTGGTCAGGACCCTCTGCCGGAGGAGGGCTTTGATCTCAGTCTGGCTAAAGTTTGTCTCCTCTGAGCCTGTCAACAAGAGATCAGGTCCCATCTCCCTGGGGAAGTACATTTGAGGGAGAGCAACCCCTGGGAAGTTAGACTTGTTCTGCTGAGCAAGGCTCCAGTGGGAGGCGACAGAGGCAGTGGTGTAGTTGATGGTCACACTCGAGGGCATGAATGGGACCTAGGCAAAGACAAAGTCATGACAGAAAACCCCTGGCTTAATCAGGGCACTCCAAAGCATAGCCTTTCCTCTTGCCCTGCTTTCCCACGTCGGGCTTAGTACCCTCTCGGTTAGCAAAGGAAGAGTTTCAGTCGCCTTCTACTGGGCAGTGTGGTACCCCACTTCCGGGGACTGAGAGCCCACGCACTTGCCAACGCAGGGATGAGCTGAGACACGAGAGAGTGACTGGGCAGTTGCTACCTCTGCCCTAGAGAGTTCCGTCTCTCTCCGTTCAAATGCTTATCCGGGAACCATGGATGAAGAGCAACAGATGACGATGATGCAGTTGTTCTTGGTTGTCCCAGGGTCCTCAGTCCGTGCTTCATAGACGGAGAGGGACCTCCCACGGTTCTCAGTTCGGGAGAGGTCAGGGAGAGGTGCCTCCCCTAAGCGGGTCCCCAAACCACTTACGGGTGGGGCCAGGAAGAAGGGAAGTACAGCATCTCTATCACAGGAGTCCCGGCGGAGAATTCTCTGTCAAAGGTATATGGAGATATAGGGACCTCATATCGCATGTGTGTATCCCTCCATGTGGGCATGCACATTCGTCATGGTAATTAAAGTTCTGTACTTTACGTTTTCACGAATGAAAGTAGCTCTCTTCACCAATCCATCCCTAAAGCATTTTTGCTGTAAATAACACAAATAATCCGTCATCAAATGGATTACTCAAAGTATAACTAAAAGTATCCTGCCATTGAACTTTTTTGTTGATTTTCAATATTATAAATGATGGCATAATGAATGTTTCCACTTGTTCATTTTCAGGATCAGTTGGTAGCTAGAGACCAGGCGTGACCAGTCAATGGAATGAATGGTCGTCAAGGCTCTTAAGCCGTCCTCTCCAATGGCTCTCCTATAGGCAGTGGGTTAGAAGACTGCCCCAAATGAAAAATATTAACTCCAAGTCACTTTTTATTATCGCCCCTACTGAAAAAAATAGAGGGAAAAAAGAATTCTTAGTAGAATTAAAATGAACATTAAACTATCAACACAGATTAAAGATACCTCGTAGTTTTTGAACTGCACAAAATGCCCTATGTGTTTCCTTTCAGAAACAGCATTTTCTGACCGCATTACTACAGACCTTGGAATTAGGTTGCTTTTGAATCCCACATATTTGACTTTTGGCTATTTTTGAGGAAAGAAATTCCTAAAACTTATTGATACATTAATACATTTAAAATAATATGACCTATAGGTTGGATGACAATTGTATGTTTAAGCAAAAAACACCATGTGAATGAAGAGCTTGCTTTAATTAATAAAGCAGAAATATGAGGATTTTAACATTTTCATTTGTAATCTAAGCTATGCTTATGTCATTAAATGTTTCTAGATGAAATACTTTTCTTTGATATATAGAAATAGTTAATTTTATTCAATTATAGAATTTAAATAGCCTTGATCCTGTGAGATTTCTATTGGTACGGTTCTTAATTCCTGCCCCAGTGTGTGTTTTTTACTTGTATGACTCGAAAATACGTTTAATATGCAATAGATAAGGTCACTTCTTGGTTTTATTTTGCTCGTTTTTATTTTTATATAGTCACTGTCCTTTATGAATTTCAAGCTTTGTGTGTCCTTAGCACATCAAAATTAATATTATACTAAATCCATAGACTGTTTAGAAAAGAGCAGACACTTTCAAAGTGTGGAATCTTCCTATTCGTGAACACAGTATTATCTCCTCTCTCCTCTCTTCTGTTTCATTCCCCTAAATTCTAATGGGGTTAATGCTAAATCTTTCATATGTTTGCAGCTATTATAAATAAAGCACAGACTCTAGAAACAACGCTGCTTCTGGCTGTGCTCATTCTAAGGACAAGCTGTGCCACTGTTGATCGGACTTCCTGTAACCCTTCTCGTGTGTGCATCACTGACTTGGTGAGGAAGCTAATCGGTCAGATAGGAAATATTTTTCAGTGCCTGGGAAAGGAAGAGTTGGTCAGATGGTGTGAAGTTCAACTGTGGGGCACACGTTTGGCAGGGTGTGCTACTTCTAACAGACGTTTTGTGCATATACTCATATCCTCTCTTCTCCCTCTTCATCTCAGAATTCCGCAGTGTAACCAACTAACGTGTCTGACACAACACTCAACTCTGCAGACATTTCACTTTTTAAATGATGTGAGGATCACCTTTCAGCTCAACGGATTCTGAGGAACTAGAAACTATCTCACAGTACGCAGACTTCCTTTTTCTCCACTTCTCATACTTATTGCTACAGATACTTGGCTTTTGTTCTAATGTGTTGACACCATGAACTTCTCACCATTTAAGAAAAAAACCTGTCAGACCCCCAAATGATACCACCAGAAAGTAAGATGCATAGAACAAATGAACACACATAGAGAAACAGTGTTTGTTCCCTAGCAACATATATCTGACCAAACATTACACAGAATACTTTTGCTTGCCTTAAAATGTTTGGATTACTTCTGTCTTTCATTCTAAGATAAGCAGTATTTACAGTTCAATGAAAAATTAACTAAATTTGGCAAGATGTAAGGAGTTCAAAAGTTTGTGAAGGTACAGAAGTCATGTTTAATCTGAATTGGAGACTCACTCTTTAACCTGGATACAAAACTAATTGTTATGGATATTTTGCACTGAAAACTCATGAATCTTTGGACATTAGGTAAGAAATGTAATGGCAAATATGACACAGGAGCTATTGATATGACACCATCCTAAATAAGAAAAGATATTTTGTAGCCAGGTGTGGTGGCTGAAGTTAATAACTCCCATACTCAGGGAGACTAAATCAGAAGGACTGGCAAGTATTCCAAGCCTGCCTGGGTTATAAAGTTATTCAAACAATAGAAAACACACACACGCACACACACACACGCACACACACACACACTCATGCCAGTAAAGAATGTTTTGATCCTGAGTAGTGGAGGTAACTACCTAATGCTTAACTTGCAGCTTAACCATTGTCCCTGTGGTTCTGTCTGCACGGTGTCAGGACTGGACCCTCATTTAAAGAGAAATTCTTCAATTAGAAGCCAGACACATCATGTGTAAAAGGATGAAACCAGATTCATGAAAATTTAAAAACCGAGAGCTATAAGAGGTTACATTAAAATAGAAATCTCTCGGTTTTTAATTAATGAAATCAAACAGTTTTAGTAAAACTAAAGAAGTTTCTTAAAACTTCTACTTAATCTCTTAAATTAAGCCAGGGCAATGACTGAATGCCAAAATCAAACCATTTTCTCTTTAAACATCAAAGAACATGGTTTATTTAATCTTTAAGTGACTTCAGGGTGAAAGAAAACCATGAGTAGCTCCATCACATCCTCCAGTCATGCTGAAGTAGGCTATTGACATTTCTTGTTGTTGTTGTAATTATTTTTATTGACGTATTATGAAGAAAAAGTTAGCAACTTATAGAAATTAAAATCCAATGTTTTTTGCATTTTATATTTTATGTTTGTGGGTGTTTTGCCCACCTGTGTGCATAAGCATCACGTGTCTGTCTGCAGTCCATGCACATCAGAAGAAGGTACTGGATCCCCTGGAACTGGGATTACAGAGAACTGTCACACAGGTGCTGGAAGGCAAGCTCAGGTCTCTGCAAGAACAAGGAGTACTCTTAACCCCTAAACCATTCTCTAAACAAAGCCAACGCTTTTAAGACATAGCCGTCTAGGCAGCAATCCGTCAGAAACTAGACCACTGTGACCCCTGACATAAAAACTTCCTCCATAAAGGAAATAGCTTCAATAATCCTTGATTAACTTGCTTATACTTAAAGTTTATATTCATGAAATAATGTTGAATATGTGCTTATTTTGTGTTATCTTCTGACCATTTTATTGCCATTTAAACTTGTTCTCTGACAGCTTCAAACCTGTGTGTACTGCCCGCTTAGCACTCTGGTCTCCCATCCTCCCCCATGTTCTGCCTACCTTGCCTCTGTGTCCCTCCCCCACAAATCACTTTCTCATGAACATGTTTGTTCGTTTTGGTTTTCAGTCCAAACATGAATTTGGAGCTAACTGTTGTAGTCTTGTGATGATACAACTAAAGTTTCCATTTTTTCAGAATCTATCAATAGCCAATACCTAGTAGAAGAGTAAGGAATGTATGTACGGTAGCATAGGTGACTTGCTAAGAAAATGGCCCTCTTTGCCTCGGTCATCATTAATGACATTAACCCCTCAGGGGGATAGAGGCCTCAAGGGCCTCTCTGCCATTCATGATAGATCATTTGTGATGGTCCCAGTCTTGTGCAGGCCTTGTGCGGGTGACCCCAGCTGGCAGGTACTGACAGGTGATGGTGCCAGTCTTGTGCCGGCCTTGTGCGGGTGACCCCAGCTGGCAGGTACTGACAGCTGCTATGACGTCATGAGTGAAAGCGTTGCATCCAGGAAATACCCTTTGATTGACCATCTTCCAACCCTCTGGCTCTTAAAATCATTATGTCCCATGGAGGGGATGTTAAATATCCCTTTTAGGCATGAGCACTCTGACATTCTTCTGACCATGTATGTGTTTCTGTATAACAACCACTGACAGCTGCAAAAAGAATCTCCTTCAAGGAACAACAGCAACAATGCACGGCCATAAACACAAGTATTTAGGAGGCCACTTGACAACATAATCATTTAGCAAAGCAGTAGTATTAGGTTCTCACCTAGGACCTATAACTTCCCCAGACACATAGAGGGTTGACCAGGTTATCGCACCAGGCATGAGTTCCCTCCTATGGAGTAGATCTTAAGTCCAACCATAAAGTGGTTGGTTACCCCAGCAGTCATGCCACTGTTACAATAGAGGTTATAGCCTATCTGGAAAATCATTATTGCAGCTGTTGGATTTAACATTAAGACTATTGATGACTGTTGGCCCCTAGCTTTCTCTAGGAAGGCTACCCAGTTCAGCCACAACTTGATTTCTGTGTCCTATGACAAAACTATGTCCATATATACTTTTGAAAACATATCAATCATTGCATGCGCCTATTCCTTTACCTGCATTATTTAATGGCAGATTTATGAGCGATGAATACTGCACTATGAGTTTTGTTGTACAGAGGCACCAGGAGGTAGAATTATCTGAAGGACATCCAGATGGTAAGTAGGAAAACTGAGATTCTCCCAGTATCTAACTCCAGAGCTCAGACCTTCAAGCTTGCTTCTGCTCATCTCCTCTCTCCTCTCTCCTTTTCTTCTTCTCCCTACTCACCCTTTCTAATCTTTTCTCTTCCCCATCGTTCCTCTCCTCTCCCTTCTTTCTCCTCATTCCACGCACATATGTGTGGATATTAAAGCACAAATATTAGACATTCCATATAGATAGGAAAACTGAAGCTCAGTGCAGTCAAGCAACTTGTACGCATGAACAGAATTATAGTTTAATGATCTGGGAGCCAGGGCATTTAGCTTCAATAATGGGGCTTTTTAACCTCTGTACTCTCTATCATCTCTGAAAAGGGCTTCTATCAAAAACATGCCATTTCTAGCAATGAAACCTATACAAAGATACATGAGTAGAAATATGACATTTATTTTTATTTTCCATCTCTAGTCCCAATTGTTTTAATGGGCAATTCTCAGAGCCAGCGAAGTCTGGGAACATTAGTATGATGTGTTTCATTTTTAAGCCAGTTAATCATGAATAATGTTTTTTTCTAGACGCTACAGTTATATTTGGCTTATTATTTACACAAAAGTGAAATACAAAGAGGGTAAATATTCTAGAACTAAGAATGGAAGTAAGGTAGATGACAACTTCATTTGGAGAGGGTTTTAAAAACATGTCCCACGTGGAAACAGAAAACTGGATTATAATCATCAGTGTCCACACCCAGGGTCATAAGCACAGTATGAGGTGCCCATTGTTATGAACACACCACCAATGGCAACAAGGTAATTCCAAGCACTGTCCCCATTATGACATGACTCTGAAACCATCAGCGAATCAGCATCAATGATTGCATCTCTCCACTCTTATCAAATAGAGAAGCTTCTATTTGCAGTAGATGGTGATTAACATACAGACTCAAAATTGGTCAAGATGCCAAGAATAAGGGGCTATGTAATTCTTAGTCCAAAATAGAATATCTATATCATATCCCCTCGTTTTCAGGACTCTGGTATCGCTGTGAAAGAGGGAACAGAAAGATTGCAAGAGCCGGAGGTGTTGGTTGACTATAAGGAAATTTTTTACATGCAGTAAAGCAGTTGCACATAAGAATGAATAGTGGTTTTGAGAGCTTGCACAAGACCTGCATGAGCTCAAGCCGGACAAAAGACAGCATGGAGTGGGAAGGTACACACAGAGCTCCACCTCTAGCAGAGAAGACATTAGCAGTTGAGATCTGTTCAGAGACGAAGGGTTCGTCTTAGAAGTGCATCCATTAGTAGATTGGTGGAAGGCCAAATATTCAAGAATATATAGGGGCAGCATAAATGGGACTCAACAGTTAAAGAAAATAGTACACTAAATTGGGTGGGCAGGAAAGTGGGGTGGATCTGGGAGGAGCTAGAGGGGGGTTAATATTGTCAAAACACACTGCCAGAAATTCTCAAAGAATTTATATGACACCAGATGCTTTACCAAAGAAGGTATTTGGAAAGCAAAGAAACACCTGAAAAGAATTTCAACATCATTAGCCATAGGGAAAGAAAGATCAAAACATGTGTTGCCATTGCTCCATATTAGAGTGGCCAAAGCAAATATTACTGACCAAAATAAAGTCCAGGTGGAGAGGTGGTGCCGCTGTGACCTGCTGATGGTGGCACAGACTTGGAGCTGCCTCTTTGGAGTACGGCTTGAAAGTTTCTTAACAAGTCAGAACGCATTTCCACAGGATTCATCAGTTCCACTATTAGAGATTTGCTGCAGACAGCTGCAATCCCATGCCCATATATAATCCTCGGTATGAATACCTATCACAATTCTTTGCACAATTTCTCAAGATGGAATGAGCCAATGAGTCCTTCAGTGGAAGAGCGGTAAACCATGATTGCCTTAGGCATACAGTGGAATGACGGTTACTAAAGAAAAGCAATAAATAAGCAACACCTTGGTTGAATCTCATAGGCATTTTACTAAGTGGTAAAAGGTAAAAAGTTACAAACCACAGGACTATATTTATATGGAAATCTCAAAAATAAGAAAATAGTTTGGTGGAAAACTGATCAAATGGGAAGGGATAGGCGGAAAAGCTGGGCTGTAAACAGAAAGCATGAGGGCATTTGGAGCTGGGGGAGGGGTGGTCTGTATACTTTATCTACATCTATACATTTGTAAACTTCATCAGATTTGAATAGGCATATGACAACAAGAACTTAACAAGACTATTATTTTAATGAATATGTTTGGTTCTTCTTTGGTGCTTTCTTCCAAGCACTTAAACAAAAAATAAATGGAAAGGCAGGGATTGACTGATTAAAAGGGACATAACTAATCAGGTATTAGGAAGTGTATATTCACTTGATCAAGCGTTTTTCTGTAAATCACTTCTTTTATTTGGCGAAACTTCACTTTCTGGCTTCTCAAAGATGGGTAGATTGATTTGTAGATAAGAAGAGGCTAAAGCTCTCATCCTAGATGTCCCCAACAAAGAGAGGTTTGGACAGACTCAGAAATGCCACTGAGCTTGGGTGCTGATGGAAGAGCAGCCAAAGCAGTTTGGAGGGGACACTGAGAAGCAGCTCAGTAGCAAGGTGGCTGTGAGCCCAGTCACACTGGCCTTCTAGGCCACTTCAAAGATGGTATGCAAAACCAGGAAAATTGTGAGAAGCAGAGAGACATACCTGGGTTTGTTCTAAACATCCTTGTTTGGCATATTGCATAGACGAAAGACCAGTGTGGGGGACGACACACTGAGGCAGCCAGGCGGAGAGAGAAATGGTATTTAACCATGTGGGGCCATAGAAGAAGCAATAATTTAGCAAATTACAAAGCAAAGTGATATAAAAGATTGAATTAAATAAGTACTTTATCAGAATAAAAATATTAACATGCTAATGTTTCCTCTTTACATGCTTGTCATTCTATAAAAGGACATGCATATATTTTTCTTTTTGACTTTATTAAGAAATTATTATATACTTATCTTATTGGTATTATTAGGTTAAAGAGGTAATCTATTTTAAATGGAGAGATGCAGCACAGGTTAAGCTCTATATGAAAACACCAAGGAAGCGATGGTCGTAAAATGAGCTGTGCAGAATCAAGCAGGATGGTGATAGTTCCCGTGCTGCAGTCATGTGAAGACGAATAGTCCTCTAACAAGCAAGATAAACAAGAGCGTCCTCACTGCCAAGTCAGGGAGCTTCTCGGTTGAAGAGGACTCTTCTCTCCTGCCTGCAGTCATTTCCTCATTTTACATGACAGCGGCTCCTTTTCTCATTTGCAGCAATCTGCCCTTCAGCTAGGCTTGAACTGCTGTGCTTATCTGGTGAGAATCTTTTTCAGTATTCCAGACTGAATGCATTCACTGTTCACAACCAGCACAGAGCCTAAAGGCAGCTTTCAAAACACAAACGCAAAAGAAAAGGAGATAGAGTAGTGTGTGATCATGGTATCTGGCTAGTAATCTCCCTTGTGTTGTTGACAAATCTAACTTTACCTTTTCAGGGCCAACACAAGCTATGTAATGATCTCTCTCTCTCTCTCTCTCCTCTCTCTCTCTCTCCTCTCTCCTCTCTCTCCTCTCTCTCCCTCCCTCTCCCTTCTCTCTCCCTCCCTCCTTCCCTCCCTTCCCCCCTCTCATTTATTTTTTTATTTCTGTTTTCTTTTCTTTATGAGAAAGGGTACTACCCTTTAGCCCAGACTGGCCTCCACCTCATGCTCCTCTTTGGAATTTGAGGGTAACCACCATACCTGGCATAAGGAGGCATTAGGAGTATATTTTTTGAGATTGTTTTGTTTGTTTGTTTTTCATGCAGGGCCTCACTATGTATCCTGGAACTCCTTATGTAGACCATTCAGGCTGGCCTTAAACTCACAAAAATAACTTTTTCTGCCTCTCAAGAATTGGGGTTGAGGACAGATTCTTAATGCCTGAACCCAAACATTTCACTGATGCTCACTGTCCAACCCAGTGAAACTTATGATTTAAAACTTTTCCTCAAAGCCTGTCAAAAAAAAAAATCTAAGTAAGAAAATGCATTTGGTAATGAGCTATATTGAATTATTTCTATGATGCGTGCATGCTTCAGACACAACACATTATACATGATAAAAAAATCTGTTGGGCCATCGAGAGGGCTGAGAGGGTAAAGATACCTCCTGCCAAGCCTGATGACCTAATTTCAGTTCCCAGGGCCCACGTGGTAGTAAGAACTCCATCTCACAAGTTGTCCTCTGATTTTCACAAGAACACCATTGGTATGCCCTCCTAACTTTATCCCTTAAACCCATATCTATTACTTTAGAAAGACAGAACTTGAAAGAAAACAAACTTTTAAATGAAGATGTGAATAACAACCCTGGTGCCAAGCCATTGTGTGCACAGGTGAACACGTCTGGTGTGTGTTAGTTACTTCCCTGTATTCATTACCCAGCATCTGGGGAAAGGGCTCATTGAAACGTGAGAGAGTGGGTGCTGGCACCACCAATTCCCACTTCTCCTGATTGCATTTGGTACGATTCCTGCTAAGCAGACTTATCCTTCAAATATGAAGCTCTGCTATTTAAAATTCTAATATAAAAATATTTTACTGGGAGATAGATTGGCCCCTAAAATTTCTACCAATGTCTCTTAGCATTCAGCGATGCTTCAGTTTACTGTGAACACACAGATAGACACAGTTCCTTCATAGATCATATTTATCAAATTATTTCTTATCATCGTCTCATTGAAATGCAAAATGGTTAGTGCACAGAAAAACCATATAAATCAATTACCACAATCTGGAGCTTCCAGAAAGAATGCAGACTGAAATTTAAGGTCTTATTTTGAATTAATGTAAAACCAAGAGCTGATAAATAGAAGTATAAAAAGGATATTTCAGTTGGTTAATTATTAAAAAAAACCATATTCATGGGGAGGTGTATTTTCCAGATATGAATATTTTCTCTTTTTTAGCTTATTTACAACTCATTGTTACTGAACTGGAGCATAAGGTCAGAAAAAAAGACAAAAGATATAAGGGAAGAAAGAAGAGCAGTTCAGATTTGAGTTGAGTGGAAAGGGATTATGGGACTTTCTTGGGGAAAAACCCCAAAAGATCAACTGCTTGGGTGTTTAGAGAAACCTGAGCTAACAATGCAGAGTCTTGTGAAAAGCATTAACAATGGAAGAAATGACATTGACTCACTGGGGAGAAGGCCTGGGGAGGCTAGGGCATTACACGGTGGGACTTCATCTTTGCTGTGTGTCTTGCCATCTGTGTGTGTTTACATCCTGCTAGGTTGATATTGCAGTGAAGAGGACTGAATTTATAGTCCGTATCGCTCATAAAACAGAGAGGCAGAAATAATTTCCCAAGGAAAAAAAAACACTGTATGCATGTTTCTCTCTACTCCAAATATTTCCCAAGACTCGTCCATCTGGCAAAATACAACTCACGTGCTATTCTTTTATTTCTTAATTTAATGTATTTATTTTTTTTTGAGACAGGGTTTCTCTGTGTCTCTGGGGCCTGTCTTGGAACTAGCTCTTGTAGACCAGGTTCATGGAGATCCTCCTGCTTCTGCCTCCTGATTAAAGGCTGGGATTAAAGGCGTTCACCACCATAGCCCAGCTGTGCTGTTTTTTTAAAGTTGCTGCTGTAAGGCCAAAATCAACCTCTGTCTTTTTGTTCCCACTTCTGAGTGCTCATTCTGACCCTGTTCTATCTGGTCTCCCTGCTAACCTGAAGCCTTCTGGAGGACAGGATCGTGTTTTCTTCCTCTTTATAGCTATCATTCCCAGTCAATGCCAGTTACAAAACAGTTCCTTTTAAAAATTCATTAAAACCAATTTTCATTCACCATCAAGACTGTAATTTTAATAAAATATTTCTTTTATCCATGTGTAAGTGGATATGAAACATGCGTAGGCAGGTGCCCTTGGAGCTTGAATTCCAAGTGTTTGTGGGCTGCTGTGCACAGGACCGCAGGTAACCCGACTCATGCCCTCCAATAGAGCGGTCAACAGTCTTAGCTTCTCATCTCTCAAGCACCTTAAAAGCGATTCCTCCCTTCAATGTCCCATCCATCTTAAGAAAGAAAGTAGGCAGAGAAAGGCAACATTAGACCTGGCAACTTCAAGGTGTTTGGCTTCCATATGCGTTTCTTTGTCAATGTCATTGCTAAAGATGTGTGATTTCTTATTGCTTGGTGATTAACTGCTAGCCTTTTGTTTCTTATTTTAAAACAAATACATCTTCCAACTTCTTTTGTTTGCCCCTGACGTCCTCATTACAAGCACAGCAGTTCAATTTCCTAACCAATAGTTGCTGTCTATAGAACATTAAGCAATATCCTTTTACTGATAGTTCCTGTAAGACATAGATAGTTAATATTGCTTCAACTCTGCGCATGAGCACACTATAGAGGAAGAACAATCATCAAATGTGAAACTCGAAGTAAAGAAGTTTATTATAACAGCAACTATCTGTAAAGGAAGATAGTTTTTCCACAATGTATAGCACATACTTTCCTGCTATTAAAACACAAGCCGTAGTGAGTCAGTGCATGGCACAAAAAGTGGGCTTGAATTGTAGGACTGTGAATAGATGGTGTAATGGTTTTCTGTCTCTTTAAGAGACAAGCCATGCCCACTCCCT
>LOJH01042858.1:2374-13838 GCA_001685095.1 Ellobius talpinus
TCTCTCTCTCTCTCTCTCTCTCTCTCTCTCTCTCTCTCTCTCTCCAGGAAATGGTTTGAATCTAGACTGGTTTTATGATCCCGACCAATTTTTTCCATAAGTTTTGAGGTTTTATCAATTTTTTTGTTAACTTTTAAAGTGACTTCAGGTAGAAAGACAATAAAATCAAACACATTTTATTTATCAAAGTCAAATCCTACTCTAAATGGTCCCCTTGACTCTGAAGCTGCTGGGGGGGGCGGGGGCGGGTAATGTCCCTGAAAATAGCCGAGGAATTTAAAATGACTAAATTCCCACAGCAAGCTATTAGAACTTGTCACATCCAGCCCCCCTTAAATCTTTAAGATTTAAAATCACAACCTACTTTCAACATGTATGCCTCATAGAAGACACAGTTCACTATTTGTGACCCATGAGAGACAAGTTTCTTTTGAAGTATTTTAAAGGCTTCATATTTGTATGCTCTGCTTACATAAACTAGACACATTGCAACCTATCTTGATACTTTGGGCAGATTAAATGTGTACAATGTGTTTCTGTTAAGGCTCCCGTCTCAACATCTTTCAGTTTCCTGTATTTTCTGCATCAGCCAGGCCACTTCTTTTCTCCTTTGTTGTTTCTTTTACTTTTCTCCTTCACAGTTTCCATTTCTTCCAAGAAGAAAGAATTCCAGCATTGCCCCCAGCTAATTTCTTAGTTACCAAAACATGAAAGTGTTCATTCTTTATTGAGTTTTCAGGGCACAGGCATACATGACTTTCATGCATGTCCCATGGAAATACTTCAATGCACCCATAGTGGATGAACAGAACTCACTGTTAGCTGTAATTGCCAAATCTGACTTGTCGTTGTTCAAATGCCCTTCCCATTATACTCCTTTCTAGACCAGTGTTACATTATGCCATTTTTATTCATATCAACGCTAAATTCTCACAAATCATCCAAAGCAGACTAGGCATCTGCTGATTTTAAAGTCTTGTTTTGCTTCTGTTCCTGAAAAATTCTTGTCACACAGAAATTAATATTCTGCGGTTCGCCTTTCTCTTTGCTTCCTTTCCTGGAAGAATCTATAGCTCATGATGTGGACTCGGTTTACAAGTGATGGGGGAGGGAGCACAGCTGCATCTTTCTCCTGGTTTCTTCGTCCCTCTTCCTAGGATCAGTGACACTGAAAGGAAATATATGGTAAAACACAAGTGACTGACCGATTCATGGAGAGAGTTTAGCAACGTGCGCTAAGTTCTCAAAAACAATTTAAGAGAGACAGAGTGACATGCCCGGGTAGGAAAAATAATCACGGGGGGGGAACCCAAGAGACAAATGACCCAGAAATATGTATATATATATATATATGCAATAAACTCATGATGAAATATTTAACCTAGTTAGCCTTAGAAGAAATACAATTCATTTTTAAAAATTCTTTCTTTCACCTATTTTGCCAGGATTAAATATTGGTAATTGTGAGTGATGTTGGTAGAAGCAAAGAGCATGCTCCACAACACGAGAAGTATAGAATAGCTCCGTCTTGCTAAAGGACAACTTAGCCACATGCATTTCAAATGAAAAAAATAAAACAGGGTGGGGCAGGTGTCAATTGCATTGTAAATTCCTATAAAACAGTAACTCTGGCTATTTTGAGGGTAGGATTATAAGGGATTTTCCTTCTTTTGCTTATCTGTAGCATATAATGTTTCCACAGTGCACATGCATCTCTACTATAATAAAAATGTAAAAAGCACAACAGTATGTGTTGTTCAGTCTCAGGCATGTTGATAAAGCTGTGGTCTTATGAGAATCAAGAAACTGGCCTTGTCAGTACTTTTTAAAAAATCAAAAAATCAAATAAGCTGGGCGGTGGTGGCGCATGCCTTTAATCACAGCACTCGGGAAGCAGAGGCAGGCGGATCTCTGTGAGTTCGAGGCCAGCCTGGTCTACAAGAGCTAGATCCAGGGCAAGCTCCAAAACTACAGAGAAACCCTGTATCGAAAAAAATCAAATAAGAGCATTTTGGCTATAAATTCATATGTAACTTGGTTCATTTAAACTGGGTCTAGTGAATTCATTAGGAAATGTGTTATCTATCCAGCCATCATATCATTTAACATATATTTCAAATGGATTTTAAATCCAGAGGCAGGTTTAATGTAGCCCTGCTCCTTGGTGTTTGACGTTTGGTAAGAACAGACACTCACATGTTTAATTATAACATTAAGAAAACATGCATCACAAGCAAAGAAGATCTAAGAGATGAAGACACATCAGAGAAGACCATCTTCTCTTGTGAACGTCAAGTTCTTAAAATTGTACTAGATGAAATACCACCATCTTTTTGTCGATCTGAATAATTACACTTCCAAATCATTGTACGATCTTAGTTTTGGGGAAGGCATCGGACTTCTCAATTTGTGAAATTATAAGCTTATCATTTCATTAATAATTGTTTGCCAAAAACATCAACACAGGGCGAGGGTGCATGTCTCTTGTGATGAGAACGTGAGGTTTCTTGTTTCCTGCAGATTTAAAGCCTTTCCACTGGAATTCAAGGGAGTAAACTCTACCACCCCAATCTACTCCTAACTGTTCCCTCAATCACAATCAGATTTGGTGACTTGGAACCACAAGCAGAGCGCGTCTAATGCTCACTCACCCTGCCGCCTCCAGCTGAAATGTGGAAGAGCCTCTAAAATTCTGCCAATCAGTCAGGGATTATTTAGGTGTCACAGTTAGCATGACTCCCTTCCTGCCACCCTCCACGTATTCAAACCCTCCCCTCCCTCTGTACAGCACGGTGTATGGTGCTGCTTCAGTGACAATCTGTGTTCCTCTGCCCGGCTTCTCACATGTTTCTACACCTGTCTGTCTGGTGGAGGTCAAATAACCAAGGACACACAATTTTTAACGACAATTATGGAGTGAGTATATGAAAAAATGATAAGCTCATTTTTTTTTACTTCTAGCTGAGGGAATTATTTTACCCCACTGATAAAATCACTGGGCAAAGTATTCTTACCTAAAAAAAGCCTCCAGAGTATAGGGATTATGAGGACAGCAATACATCAAGACAGGACTGCCACTAGCTTAAAATCCATTGTATGTACTCTTTACTTTTTCCTAATTCAAAATTAATTTCCACTATAAAAATTAGAATATAATACCATTTAATTTCTTATTACTCTTTTGTTTGTTTATCTTTTGTTTTTTTGAGTCAGAGTTTCTCTGCATAGCCTTAGCTGTTCTGGAACTCACTCTGTAGACCATGGTGACCTCCTGTTCACAAAGCTGAGTTCTGCCTCTACCTTCCAACTGCTGGCATTCTCCACACAGCCCAACTTCTTACTGTTACAACTCTTAAAGGATAAAATATTCTGTATTTGAACTTTGTTGTTATTCATGAACATTATTAAGCAGCTTATCTCACCTACAAAATAATTTTAATAATATCTCAGGATTGGCACAATACTGCTTATATATTAGCTAGGTTTATGTCCACAATATTGGGATTATTTTCCCTGAAAATTTTTTGCAGTGGGCATTTGTTTTTCACTCAGAACTTATTTAGCTTGATAAATAAGAATCGTAAAATCAAAATTGTGTTACTAGAGAATTCATCAAGTATTGTTCATGATGCTAGGTCCTTTCTATACTTGGTTCTTTAGAATATGAAGTGGCTCCGTTGTCCTAGTCTGACAGTGCAGGCCCTGGGCTGTGAACAAACCACAGGCAGAGTGCGGGTTTTCCCTCAAGCCTGTCTCATTCCACAGCCAGGTGTCCCTTCACTAGGATATAGGACCTTCTCTTCATCAGCTTCCATCAGACCTTCTTGGAACTTTGCCTCTCAGTGCTACAACCATCAGGGAATTGGATCAGCAGGTATTCAAGAGAAGCAGAGGCCCACAAGCCCTGACAAACTTACAGCCCGTTCCTCACTAAATGCTACAAAAAAAGAAAATACATAAAGTCAGCAAAACAGTCCTGCCTAAGAATGAATTGATTTTACTTCACATGTAGTGCAGGGTGGCTTCAAACTGTGTAAGCGATGATGACCTTGGATTTCTGGTGCTATTGTTCCCACTTCAGAGCCAGATCACCATCAGGTGCCATCAAAATCTGTTTCCTGTGGTGATAGGCACTGGAGCCAGGGTTCCATATTCTAGGTAAGAATACCACAAACAGAGCTACACCCTGAGCCAGCAAATCATCTCAAGGAATGCAAAACTGGGGATGGTGTTAAATGGAGCTTGCATTATTTTATTTATTCAGATGCCCTGCTGCAATGTGCTTTAACTATTTCCAATAAAGAACGAGAAGTACAAGACAGCAAACTGGGTAAAGAGCATTTCCCAGCTGGGTACTCAGCTAAGGCATGAAGATAAAGTAAGAAAATTCGACTAGACTCTGCTCTCCATCACGGATGACAGAATTACCTATCTTTCCAATATTCAAAAACATCCTTGCTGTCAAATAATGTTACCACAAGCCCATTTTTTACCTATCTGAAATATAAACCTTTATGTTTATAGAATCCCTTCCAAGTAATTATGAGTGGTCATGCAACAAGTGAAAAATTATGAGACTTAATAACTCTATACATGTTTTAAGTCACTTCAAGTGTTAGACTAAAACCACAGCTCTTTTTTTCTTTTTCTGCGTAGATCTGTTTTATCCACACACCCCACTTTCACCTTTGTAGATGCTGCGGTCATTGTTTGAGAAAGGGTCATCTCATTATGTAGCCATAACTGTGCTGGAACTCATAGAAATTCACCTGCTAGTGCAGGAATTAAATGTGTACTTGCTACACCAGGCCCATGTTTGTTTCATTTTTGAAACCTCATCATAAGTTTTAGTGTTTCAGATAGCCACAGTGAAATTTCCTAAGCACATTAGTTTTCAAAGGCTTTGCTCACTAACTGCCTGGCAGGTCCCCTCCTTGCCATCCCATCTCAGTGTGGACACTGTTAAACTGCTTCAGCTGTATTGTCATCACCCCAGCCCTGGAGATGTGGACGGCTTCAGGAGCCTGCTCCCAGCCAAAGCAGAAAAGTACAGTTAGAATGTGTGTGACCCTCCCACTTCATGCTGAAATTCTAACCCTTTATAGAGATGGTTCAAGAAGTTTGGACCTTTGAGCAGTTATCAGGACATGATAGTGGAGCCCTCGTGAACATTAGTACTCTTGTACAAGAAGCCTGTAGAGACCCTTGACTGTAGACGGAAGTTTCTGTCCTGCCTAGTCCCACAGTCATTCAGTCCCAACAAAACAGACAGAGGCTTATATTAATTATAAACTAATTGGCCTATTAGCTTAGGCTTATTATTAACTAGCTCTTACAACTTAAATTAACCGGTAATTCTTATCAATGTTTAGCCACATGACTTGGTACTTTTCTCAGTGCTGTGTTTTCATCTTGTTTTCTCTGCATCTGGGTGGTGACTGCAGACTGAGCCTTTCCTCTTCCCAGAATTCTCCTAGTCTGGCCACCCCACCTATACTTCCTGCCTTGCTACTGACCAATCAGATTAGTCCCTGTGAGTTTCTATGTGCCTCAGTCTTGTAGTGTCTAGGAGGCCTCATTTCCTTGGAGTCTTCTATCCCTATTGGCGCTTAAAATCTTTCTATCTCCCCTTGTTCAACGTTCCCAAGGACAAGAATGAAGGGACTTGATAGAAACAATCCATCTAGGACTAGGTGTTTCAAGGTCTCTACTCTCTGTACATTGTTCAGCTGTGGGTCTCTGCATTTGTTTCCTTCTACTGCATAAAGAAACTTCTTTAATGATGGCTGAGCAAGGCACTGATCTGAGTCTAGCAGAATGCCATTAGGAGTCATTTTATTGCTACTCTCCTTTAGCAGAATAGTAATAACTGGTTTTCTCCTAGATCCCTGGACTACCTAGTCTCAGGATCTTTTCTACCCTGGGTGAGTTCTATCTCATGGAATGGAACTTAAATCCAACCAGATAGTGTTTGGTTACTCCTATAAGCTTTGTGTCACTATTGCACGCATGCATCTGACCAGCAGGTCACCATTGTAAACCACAGGGATTGTAGCTTGGATGGTGATTAATTTCTTTTCTGGTAGTATGCAGAGTGTTTTCTAGCACCATGAACACTAGTCAGTAGTAATGAAAGTTCTAGGTAGGTACCAGTTCAACTTCTTCATGCTCAATTAGCTGTGTAGGTATTGTCTTCAGCAAAAGGACCTTGCCATCAATTTGTGGAGAGAAACCAATAGCATTGGACATAGGCTGGAATGTTTGGGGGTTCCCATGGGCCCCTTTGGCCAACAATACAATTAGGGGTAGCCTATCACTCAAACTGGAGGCTTCATTTGGTGATGAGAGATATCTAGTTGAGGTTCTGTCTCTGCAGTTGTAACATTTAGATCTTCTTCATATATGTGTATAATTTAGGAAACCTCTACTGTACTAGGTTTCTATATGATCCTCCAAATGACCCTTAGCTTTAGCTGTATCTTTCTGTACTCCTCTCATCCGTTTTTCTCCCCCCTCCCCATTTCATCCTCCCATCCCACCCAACCCCAACCCATCCATACCTTTCTACTCTATTTCTCCTTCCTAGGGAGTTTCAGGTTTCCTCTATAGTCCTTACTTTATACCTAACTTCTTTTGATATACAGATTGCTTACCAAAGATTTAACAGCTGATATCCACATATGGGTGAATACATACTATATTTGTCTTCTTTCTGGATATGGATTACATTACTCACCATGATTTTTTTTGTTCTATCCAATTACATGAAAATTTCATAATTTCATTTTTAATAGCTAGGTAATATTCCACTGTGAAAAAAATGCATCACATTTTCTTTATCTATTCATCTGAGAACATTTTAATTATTTGATTAAAAATTAAATTAAAAGCTATTTTAAATTTTTTTCAGCCTTCAGGAAAATGAATAAATAATAAAATATCTAAGTACAAACAATAGATATGTCAGGTGTGACAATTTGCATTAGAATACCAAGGGCAGATACAGAGCTGTTCTGAGAGATTTATTATCACATTTGAAGTGGGTAGTTTTCAGGGGAGGAAGGGTGAGCAGGAATCACATGAACTTCTCCAATATTAACCAGACTGAAGGAGTGAGGGCTGCAAAGGAACCGGATTGTTTTTCCCACAGAAGGAAGGCTATTAATAGCTCTTCTTGGTCCCTGAACTTGAACTGGAGTGCCAATAGCGCCAAGTGATTCTTTTTTCTAATCATGCTGGACAAATGAAAGAAGGAGAAGGAGACTGTGGGAGAAGTGGAAGAGGATTCCAGAAAAAAAATCTTAAGCAATGAACCTTTTTGCTGTTCATGAATCGTAATTATCAGCACAGAGACCCTTGCAGATATACAGAAATGAAAGAGAAAATTAAGCTTTGTGTTTTATAGATGTTTTATGGTCTTAGAGAAATAAATCAACTTTAAAATAACATACTAATCCAGTATTTAGGGATTTTTTTAAAAATAAAGTTGATTGCATAAGACTTGGCAAAATTCTATTGAGGTACATTTTAGTAGAGCTAAGCTTCCAGACAGCCCGGCACCTCCATTACTGTTCTTTTAGTGGTCCTGCCCTACACAAAACCAAGATCTCCTGAACGTTTAGTGCAACCATTGCGGGAAAAATAGATCATTTTCCTAACATGTCTTCATTTATTTAATGATCCCAAAATGTTTGAGAGGCTGAGTTTATTTTAAGAAAAGATGAAAATAAGCCAGTTATGAACAATTAGTATTCAGTGTTTGTATTTTAACATCAAGATCCCAACAGGCTTCACACAAACAAGGTAAAGTAAAAATTGTTTTTTTGAAGTAGTTTATATGTAGACATGGAAATATAATTTTGAGATTATTTATAAGCAAAACAAGTGGGTTTTTAAAAAAAAATCAAAAGTCATTTGAGTGTACAGATTTCTGTGTCTCTCATCTCATTGTGTTATTCCAAGGGTGTGGTTTGCAGTAAAAAAATTTTGAGATGATTCTGCTTCTGTGACAAAGACGCTTTTCACTTGATTGCACACAGAGGGTTTAGAGATGGTGGTCAGATAGTTATTTTTTTCCAAACATGGACACTTTCAAGAATGAAAGGAAGCTTTATGAACATTATAATAGGACAATAGACATAGATGCCAACATAATAGCCCAATGTTTAAAGCAGATAAATGCTAATAGAATGTCAAAAGCTGAAGAGCCTGCTCTACTTACCTTTGGATTTAGGACTTATTTCCAAGAGCCAGATTTGGGATATAGTAGCTGTGGATCAGCCAGAGCCCTGGTGGTTGTTCTGGGACAAGTGTCTGCAAATATTGTCAGTATGCTCCCTTTATCCACAGACATTATCACTCTTTCATATCTATGCTACTGAGTTGTGTGCCTTACAGTTCTAAAATAACTTCCTGGATGCTTGCAAACATGACTATACTCTAAGCCAAATTGAGTCTCCTGTTCTAGCTTCTGCTTGGTGCATATTTAAGGTAATACCATAGTCTTTAATACTGTTGTCCGATTTATTTATGATTTTACATTGGCCCCCACCTAAATGACTTAATCATCATTGTGGATACCTTTTATAATGAATCCAATATCCTCAACTCTAGCTTGTGTTATCACATTCAGTGTAAAAAGAATGGCCTTCTAGAATGAAAGTCTGTGTGTGCTTTCCTCAGAGAATGTTGAATGCATTGTTGGGCTTAAGGAATCCCTATAAAGAAAGATTGTGTACTATAGAAAAAATTGGAGGGCATGGACAAAAGAGATCAAATGCTATGCAATATCAAGGAACACGCATGCCTAAGCTGGCTTCTTGATAAAACAGGGGCATTTACAATTTGCAGCTGGGTTCAGTTAATACTTTGGTCATTTACAAGGGTGAAGCATTTGGCTTTCTGTTTTATTTGGAAGCACAAGAGAAACTAGAATCTCTCTTCATCAAATAATCACTGAAAATGTTCAACTGCTATAGAATTTTACATATATTATGATACATATAATGCACAGACAAATCCAAATTCAAAAATATTTTTAATTTTGCACTTGTTTATTTTGAAACATGTATTAGCAAAATAGACAGCATTACACGATCCCAACATAAACAGTGATGGGAAAGTTCTTTTAAAGAAAGATAATTCCAAGTCTTTTATCAATATTTTGGACTAACCAGTCTCAAAGTGACGTAGTGATCTAGATTAAATAAACACAGGACAGTGTTCCCATGGGCCAATGCTCTGTAAGATTAAATTTGTGAGCACCTACCTCCTAATGGCTCAGAAGATCTGAAATCCTCACAAATGTTTTCTTAATGTACGTTCAACATGGACTTCAACACATATTTATGGAGTGCTACCATGTGCTAAACTCTGTTGCAGTCTTGGAGTTCCAGACCCGAGCAAAATGAACGTTCTACCCTTACAGAGTTTATNTAACAAGGGACAAGGCAGAGAGTACTGCAGAAATAAGGGAATGATATGTATTATGTCAGAAAGTGACATGTGCAGGAGAAGAAGATAAGCAGGAAGGAGGCAGAACTTCCCAGACTGGGTCAGGGCATAGCTAGTTTCTCTTATAGGAAGGATTTCCAGGAGACCTCACAGGAAGAGCACATTTGAGGAAAACCTGATCGTGGAAGGGGACCGGAGGGCAGAGGTAGCTGGAGTAGGAGAGGAGAGTGTGGTGGGTAACAGAAACCTAGCGTGCAAGTCCTCATTTGGGAAGGTGCGCGGTGGATGCAAGAAGCCTCAGAAATGGCAGCAGCTGCAGAAACAAGCAAAGGCCTTAGGAGAAGGTGTGAGAACCAGAGGGCTCTGTGGTGGCCAGTTGCCAAAGAGAAGTCTACTGCAGAACCCCAGCTGGTGAGAGGAGAAACGCTCACTTTGGTCTGTTTATCCTGAGAAATTCTTTCCAGCCCTTCTCACTCTAATCCTCGGGATTTTGGGGTTGTATATATAAAATTAGATTTCCTTGGTAATTTTTAGAATTTTGTTTTTGGCAAACGGTATAACAATACGCACTCACGGAGGTGTCATTCAAAGGAGAAGCAAGAATATTTTTCTCCAGTCCTGGAAATCTTGATATATTTAGGTGCTAGATGCATGAGAGGATGCCTGACTTCTCTGTTATGGGAAGGAAAAGCATTCTTTTCCGAGTATGCACATATATAACTATGCACACTTAGTACAGATATTTACATTTTAAAATTTATTCCTAGAAAATAAAGAGGCTAGCCTCAGCACAAATTGCATATAACCTTTTATATTGTGTACTCATTAGCGGTTAGGATTTGTGCAAAATGTGGATGTTTTCTTCAGCAGAAACAGCATCAAAGGACAATTAAACCTCTAGTAACAAATATTATTTCTGCCATATGTATGTGACATAAAAATACAGGTAAAGTTACAGCATTTTTAGTCTTATGTCTAGCGTCTTAGGCATCATAGATGCACGGCTATAAGCTGTAGAATCAGAGAGAGCTGGGTTTGAGGTCAGCTATTGATACTTTCATGTAAGTAACTTAATCTTACTCTAAATGTCTACATGCAATGGATCTGAAAATATTTCTTCAAATAATTAATATGGGATATTTGGAAAACTATAAGATATATATTAATTGCTCCATAGAACATAGTAATTGTCTTTTCCTTATCTCCTTCCTTCTCCTTGATCCCTAAATTCAGCCAATTGCCATTTCCTATTAGCCCTTCACCGGAAGGGATATGAATTTGGTTTCTTTGTCTGAATTTCCAAACCAATTAACCAAAGAACACATTTATTCATTCAAGCAGTGCTTATTGAACACAAAGAGAGCCACCAAAGGGACACAGAGGTGCCATTAAGCCTTTGTTCTAAATTGCACTGCCTTGAATACTAAATTTAGATAAAGGATCCCCACAGCATCCAGCATAAAGCCTAATATTAGGGATATTACAAAACAGTCCCCAAAGTGGCATTATAAAATTAGGAAAGAACATACAGATAATTTTGTATAAACTTTTCAACTTTCAATTAAATTTTAAGGATAGACCAGCATTTAGATGATGCTTCAAGTGGTGAAAATCAGAGTAGTGTTACCTGTGAAATAAGAGAACTCTTTGTCTGATAGAGATAGAACAATGAAGTACGAAGTGGCATTATCCAGTTCTAGAAAGAGTGGTCAGTGGTATGATATTGGAAGGTTCTGGGATTGAAAATCTCAAAGTTAAAATAACTAAGGACCTAAAACCAAGAAATAGATGAAGTATGTTTTAAGCAGAAATTGAATGATATAAACAATGATCAAGTGAAAACTTTAGAAGTAGACACTCTCTCTCTCTCTCACACACACACACACAGAGAAACAGAATAAATGGAAATTAATAGCAAATTACATACAGCAGAAGGAAACACTGGTAAAACTGGTGAGACTCCCTCAATCAAGATATCTCTTTCCTTGCTCTCATCTCTGTCCTTCCTCCA
>LOJH01042859.1:0-14110 GCA_001685095.1 Ellobius talpinus
CCTTCCCCCCTTTAAGTAATAAATATACAATTCTATTCCATACTATGTGTCTGCCCACATGTCTCCCACCCACGCGCCCGCTTGCCACCACCGCCGCCGTGGCAGTGACTGCGACTCTGCACCTTTGGGAGACTCACTGTGCTGCCTGCACCAGCCCGCCCTGCTGCAAGCGGAATGGGCCAGGGCTCACGGCTGCTCTGACATTTTTTAAAATATCATAAAAGTAAGACCTAATTTTTTAAAAGTCAGTGTGTTAATTACTTTTGCATAGTTGCAGCAAAAATACCAGCAAGAATAACTTAACAAAAAGCTGTAATTTGGCTCATAGTTTCAGAGGGTTCAGTTCAAAATTGCTTAATGCCTTGTGTTGGGCAGAATTTCATGGTCACTGGAATGTGCAGAGAAGGAAGTTGTTTACTTTGTGGCAGCCAGATTGGAGAGAGAAGAAATACAGGAAGGGGTCATGGGAAAATATAGGCCCTAATGATATGCTACAATGATGTCCTTCCTCCTACTAGATGCTACCTACCTCTTAGCTTCCTCCACCATCTCCAATAATATCATTATATTATGAATCAATAGGAAGATTAATCCATTCACTGGGTCATAACCCTCATGAACTAATTGTCCATGGAACCTTTGTCACAGATGCAAAGATGCACACAACTTATATCCTAGGGGCTTCTCAATCCAATTAAGCTGACATTTTATTTTATATGTATTTTTTCTCTCTTTTAGCCTACACATCCTGTGTGTGTATTTCCAGTTTAGTGTTTTTATTAGATTCCTGAGTGTGTAAACAAGTGGATCCTTGCAGCAATATCTGTTTCTTATGCTTTTTCTTGTGCTCTTTCATTAAGTTGGTGCGTCTTGTTCAATTCAGATTAGTTGGTTTTTGTCTTATATTATTATATTTTATTATTATCCCTTAGATGCCTATTTATTTTCTAATGAGAGAAAGGAAGTGGGCAGATCTGGAGGGGAAAGGAGGTGGGGAGGAACTGGGCAGAGTAGAGGGGAGAGAAACATTATAAACTGTCATCAGGATATATCGTGTGAGAAACAGTTCTATTTTCAATAAAAAGAAGAAAGACTAACTAACACTTTGTTACAAAGTTCTCCATCCTTTTGATTTTTCTTTCAGAACCAGTTTTTCTCTGATTACTCCTCCTTTTTTACTCTATTCAATATTCCCTTAAGTTACCTTTAGTTCTGTGGAACTGCCAGTTTCTCTTGTTTCCTTTGACTTTCATGCTTGCCAACTTCTAGAAATAATTCTACCCTTCTCCACTTCTTTTTCTTGTGGAAAATTCCTTCATGTTTTCTCTTGTTACTTCAATCAGGCTGTTATATTCAGTTGCAAACCGCATACCTTCACATAATACTTACACTTTTGGGTATGTGTCTGTATGTATATCTCTATACATGTGAGTGTGTGTATACATGCTTGCCAGAGTTCAACACTCGATAATTTTTTGGTCATTGTCCACCTTATGTGTTTAGACAGGATCTCTCCAAAACAAACAATAGGGCCAGAGCAAAGGCTTAGAGATTAACACTAGTTATACCTACAAAGCCCCTGAGATTGGTTTTCAGCATCCATGCAATGGTGGCTCATAACCATCTGTAACTCCAGTTCTGGGGATTTAATGCCACCTTCTAGCTTTATGGGTACCAGACATATAGGAGCCTATATAAACATATAGGCAGTCAAAAATATATACATATTGTCTTGGTCAGTGTTCTATTGCTGTGAGGAGACACCATGACCAAGGCAACTCTGACAAAGACATTTAATCACTGCTTGCTTACAATTTCAGAGGTTAGCCCATTATCAATTAGGGCAAGGAGGATGGCAGCATGCAGGCAGACATGGTGTTGGAGAAGTAACTGCAAGTTCTACATCCTGGTCCATAGGCAAAAAGAGACAGAGAGACAAGCCAGGAATGGGCTTTTGAAACCTTGAAGCTTACCCCTACTGACACATTTTCTCCATAGCCACACGTACTCCAACAAGGCTGCTCCTCCTAATCCTTCTAATCCTTTCAAGGAGTACCACACTCTGGTGACTAAGCATTCAAATATATGAGGCTATGGGGGCCATTGTTATTCAAGCCACCACACACAATATGAAAATGAATAAGTCTTAAAACAAACAACCTAGAGCTCACCAATTCAGTGAGCCCAAGGAATCCACCTTTTTCTGCCTCCCCAGCACTGGGGTTCCAGATATATACTACCCTATCTGCATTTCATTTGGGAGTTGGGCATGTGAACTCAGATGCTTGCACTTACATAACAAACATATTACCAAGAGAGCAACCTCTTCAGTCACACTTACCACACTTTCAAACTGTTGTCTCTTCTACTTAAAGATAACCTCTATAAGAATAGGAACCTACAACATTTTTCATCCCTTTCTCACCAGTAATTAGCACAGAGGCCCAATAAACATCTGGTGAAAGATGGACTTATTGAGGAAGAAAGTATCACAGGAAAGAGACAAGAGTGAGTACTTACATATCCTTTGTTTTTAAACATGTTTTTACAGTCAACTGGAAACACTAAAAGTTTTTCAAAGACTTTGTGATCTCTCTAGAGGAAATTACTCTAATCCTTAGAGAATTGTTGACCCAAAGAAGTAGGCCTGCTTTAGATAAGGAATACAAAACAACTGTAATGACTGATCATTCAGGATCCTGAAGGGCATTTAAAAATGCTGTGACCATGTGGCAGAAAGACTCTTCTCTCCAAACAAGGGCAGCAGGATGAGGAGGTAGTTGATGCAGATCATGAGTAGGAAAAAAGAGACCCAAGGAGCATCCCTGTACAGAAGAAGGGACACCAGATTTGGCAGTAGCAGAGAAAGGGATCCTGCACTTGACAGTGTTCAAAAACAGGAACTGTAGGTGCTAATGACGTTGCAATACTTACCGTAAGCTGCTAGGAAATTTTGGAAATTTTGTGAACTGCTCTCATTAGAATGAAAAATTTGTGACAAGGAAATAAAAGATTCTTTGTACTTGAGCTTCCACTTTGGGCATTCAATATGTAAATACATGTGTGTTTTTACATATGTATATGTTTTATATAGATAAGCATCCATAGATATGTATATACACACATTGTGTATGTGTATGTGCACATGGGCTCAAGTGCATGTGTTTGATGTGTGCCTGCATCAGGCTATGTTGTATGAAGTTCAGATCATTACTTTGTGGAGTCAGTTTTTTTTCCTTCCACTTTAATGTGTATTCATTAGGGTACTTCAAGTGTCTTTACCTGTTGACCTATGTCATGGACTCACTTTTTTGTTGTTTTACTTTGTTTCATTTTCATTTTTTGAAACAGGGTCTCTCTATACAGAGCCCTAGAACTCAGTTTGCAGATCAAACCTCCAACTCACAGAAATTTGCCCATCTCTACCTCTGGAGTGCTGGGATTAAAGGCATGCACCACCACACTTGGCTCTTGTGGCCTTCTTACTTACATTCACATGAACAAACTGATAGTTTCCACTGTATCTGGGCATGGGGAAAGATGATCAAGTCCTTCACTATTTTTTCTTTGTTCTGTTTTGTCCTTTGAGCTATATGGATGAGGTATCTGGCAGATATGAATACTCCATTCTCATCAAGTTTTATGTCTATAACTCCATACAAAATCTTACTATGCAACCCATGTTGCTCTCAAATTCCTAATATCCTATCTCCCAAGACTTGGGATTACAGGTATGAGCTACCATGCTTGGTTTAATACAACCCTTTAAAAGAGGAGTCCCCTGGTACCCTTCCTCAGACAAAGTGATTCCTTTCCAGCTGCTGTATTTCTAAAATACAAATGGAAAAGAAAGAGAGACCTAAAAAAAGCCCCCAGGTTACAAAATGGATGTCAAATGGTAAAGAAATCAAAGTTGGCACTTGCATATTTCTGACTGAACAACATCTTTCCCTGTATCTGAAGATATTTGATTTTGGAGCAACAAAGATCTAGAGAATTCCAAATGGCATATTGATCATGTGTAATGCCATATTGTCTTCTGTACCTTTACAGAGCCACGCTGAGCTGTGTTCCTTTGAATGCTCACACATGTGGTTATTCGAATGAACAACTCAAAAGAAAGAGGAAAAAGAAACAGAAGGGAAATGACCTTGAGGTGATATTAAGCACTGTGAAGCAAAATTGATCTCTTTCTGCAGTGTCTTCCAGGAAGCTGGCATGCTCCGCAGCACCGCCCAAAGCAGAAGCCAAATCACCTACACTTAATGGTTGTGCTCATAACAAGAAGATGGATTCAGATAATAACAAGAAAATGAAATGGGGAGGATATGTTATACTCCTGGAGAGTTGGATCAAGCTCAGAGAAATGGTTTCCTTACTTCTTCATCTTTATTAGGATTCCCCCTTAATTATTAAATGTATTAATGATTTATCTGCCTACATTTACAATGAAAATCAATATTTGCCCTGAAAACACCAATTCGTAAGAAGCAATGTCATGAAGAAAGAGCAAATGCTGTGTTCATTTCCTAGCCACTCAGACACCCACAGCCATGAGCTACTTTTCTGGAAAGGTATATGGATATTGGTTTTTTTTGGTTCACCATGATCCCTTGTTTAGACAACAGTGAACATCCTATGATAAGGGTGAGTATTACTACTTCTTTAAAACCTGGATTTATATCTCCCTTGCTGTCACTTTTCTACCTTCTCTGTCTTCCTAGGATCTCTCCTTGTGAGGGTGAATGTTTGTGTTTGTGTATCTGTCCCTTGACTTTTATTTCTTTTTCCTTCGTTTTATATCGCTCTATCTCTGCCCTACTCTGAAGAAATCTTAGCTTGAAAAGCTATAACTAAGTCTTTCTCTGTCTCTAGCAGAGAAACTCCTATCTGTAGCCACTGTACATCTGTATTTTTCCTGTCTTTCTCTTTGGTGAGTTTCCTCTGATCCTGCCAGGATCAAAAGCTAACCTACCTTCTATGTAATACTTTTCTTGACACATTGCCCCCACTCTTTTACTCCTTTCATTTATCTCTCTAGTATTTCTGAACAATAATATGTAATGAGGAGAACAACATGGCAGTCCAGGTCTTCTCTCAGGGCCAGTCATGCCCAATGTCCAATGTGGCTGAAGAGCACTGGCAGGAATGTCTGATTAAATGATCTTTACTAGGGTAATTTAACACTCATAATTTCACTATTGCTGCTGAGATGAACAGAAAGGTATTTTTCTCTCTGTCCAAGGACTCCAACGGTGGTGACAAACCAATGGTCTATGAGCCAGAATAATAATTTCTCAAGTAACTTGTTGGATAGAAGTACATTGTTCCCTGGATACACCAATTCGTGCTCCCTGACATTGCACTTATATGTTAGAATGATGCGCCTTAAACTTTCCTATGCATCATAATCTCAAGGGATGCTTGTTAAAAATACAAATGCCTCGATCCTACCCAAGAATCAAACTTGGGGAGGGGGATGCTGGTATCTGTATTTCTAACAAGCTCCCCAGGGCATTTACAATGCTCAGTCAAAGTTGAAAATCTATCATTAGGGAAGAATTTCTTTGGGTTAAGCATTGATCTCCTCCTGGACCTCATTTAAAGTAAAAATACTTCTAGAAGAGCATCATAGTAAGAAACTAATGTCTTGGTATTAAAGAATTTACGATGAGGGTTCTTATTGTCACGAAGGAGAGGAATAAACATGTTTAATATACACTGTGAAAGGCACCATGCTTACATAGTACATGATTGTTAGGCAAACCCTCCATTTCTATGGGTACATGAGTTATGTTGCTATAATAACAACTGGGAGCTCTCTGCTCACATTTATTCACTTTTGTACTATGAATACTGTTTCTAGACTAAATACTAGATACCCAAGGAAATCAACTTTTATACCAAGCAAATCCTGATAAGTATACCCTTAGCACTCTCCATGACCTATTATACTAAGCATTACTCATTGTTTTTCTAAATTTCATATTTGACTGTGTTCTGTATTTTTACAACTTAAATCTAGCAATCCTACCCTCAGGATGAATGAAGGTCTTCATAGATCCATTGGTCCATATTTTGCAATTTTAGACCTAAGAGGGAATTCTGAGTAAGTTTTTCTACTTTATAGACTAAAACTCCCTCTGGTGAAACACCCCCAAAGACAAGAAATGGAGAAAAGTACTCAAACTATTTGACTACACCTAACCCTTATGCCCTTCAGTTCAGTATTATTGGAATTAAGGGTTGTATTTTTCTTTTCATTTGTTTGATGCCTGTAGCTTATTTCTCAAGTGGATTTGAAATTACGTGCTAGTCACCTTGTGCACCACAGTGGTTGCTGTGCCTCCTGTGATCTGCACTGTGACTGTGAGGAAGGGGCTGTAAGTTCCATCTTACCACCACAAGCATGTCTGGGCACTGAAACAGGGACCACGGGGAGCAAAAGTAAGCTTCTCAACAAACTGTTCAGCCTGGACCATTTGAAGCTGACATCTCGGTCTGTGTTTGATTTAGCTATTAAAATATACTGCCCTTAAATCATGAGAACAGAAGAATCCTTCTCCACTAATGGTGTCTTTATCCAGTTTAACAAAAGGAAAAGTGAGGTGTCATCCTTTCACTCACTTCCTATGCTTCATGAATGCACAAATAATGTGTTCATTCAATAAACAGCAAGGCCAATGACCAAGATAAAAGGCAGCACGTATAAGAGGGAAAAACCCTCCCCTCAAACATCAATTAGAAAGGTTTATTAGGTGTGTTCAATTGACAGTTCACATTTATTTCCGAGAAACTAGAAGAAAACCTCTTAAGGCTGGAAGAGTTTGAAGGCAGCAGGTAGGATATAGTGATTCAGAGTAACTGATAAAGACAAGTGACCTTTGGAATCCAGCATTAGTCAGCTGCGGGAAGAGAAAGGGAACATAGGTAAGAGACCTGTTCAAAAGTCATCTTTAGATTTATTCAACAGTCCTTCATTTTGAAGCCATGAATATATAAATGCATACGCCTGCCAGGAGTATTAGCTTTCCAAATAAAGTAACGATAGGTAAGAATAAATAACAGCCACTTGAAAGATGATTGGGTGTTGACTCTGGAATGTGGATCTTTATAAGAGTCTGCACCTTGGAGTGAGAAACCTATTGTATGTGTCCAGACGTTTCTATACATATTAACTAATCCTGACACTGTAGCTTGTGAGATGTAGCACTCCTCACTTATATGGTACAAATGAAGCAGAAAACACCCACTGTCAGGTCTACCCAGATGCAGTCACTAAAGCAAGGAGGTATCTGCAGGGTCAATTGTGCAGGTTATTAAACTAGTGTTGACCAGGGCAGAAAATATATTTTCTACAGTATACAGTAATAGGTGGGGATTACAGTTAGTGCTCTTATCCAAGATTGATTGTCTCTCAGGCTGGGCATGATCCTTGCATATTTAGGTGATGTTCCCTTACTTTGCCTTTCAGATTGGATCCCTCTGCTTTCAACTTTCTTTTGCCAGGGTGAAGCCTAACATTAAGGTACCTCCCCAGATTTTCAAGGTTTGTCTTCTGAGGTAAGTCCTATATACGTTTCTTCCATTACTCTTCAAATCCCCATCATCTTGTAGCAAGTCTTTGTTTGCTACATATTGAATTATATGCCAATTCCCACCCACACAATCAGTTCCTGAAGGTCTCTAACAGGCCCAAGAATGGCAACCCCAGGCTTAGTATGGCAGACATGCTGACAGGCAGGTTTTTCTCTTTACCCTTCTCCTCCTTGCTGTTAAAGATTTTATTCCTAAAGCTATCCACCAAGGTCTATCCCCTTATTTGGCCACTGACTCATTCCTGAGGTGGATCACGAAGGTCCAACTATCAAAACATCAAGGTCCATCAGTCAAAATTCATTATTTTGACTAACCTAATTAAAATACCCAGTCAGAATTTATCAACACATCCCAGCTCACTCCAATACAGACCTCCCCATTGCCCTTAAAATGAACACCTCCAAAACGATTTGCTGTGATTCTTGCCGGATTCAGATTCAACAACCTTGTTCCTTTGCCTTACTTACTAAAGGATCTCTTTGTACTTGGTTTGTGCTTGGAAATTGGTGTTTGGGTGTGGTTTGTGCCTAATCCAGGGTCCCTTCATTTCCTATGCCAGGCCTGTTGATGAGCATCACAAAAAAAAACCTTCACTCTTTCCTCTTGCAATATGCAGACGGTATTCATTAAAATACATGGACTTAGTATCTCAAAGGCAAAAAAGCCCACTTGTCATACCTCTCTTGTTCTAGATATTATCACATCCATGCAATGTAATTATTTGGCTTGGGGTTGATCACATGGCTCCATAGGTAAAGGTTCTCATCACCAATCTGATCAACCTGAGCTCAATCCTCAGGACCTACATAGTGGAAAAAGAGAACTGACTTCCATAAGTTGTTTCCTGGATTCTACATGTATGTGCAATAACACACAGATATACATTGTACAGTAAATAAATAAATGTAGAAGAACATGCTGTTTTTTTGCTCCTGTAGTGAGAGGACATTTTTGGTATGCAGTGGTTTTATGTAATATAATATCTTTTTGGTTGTGGGAGATTTTTCTGTATTTATAAAATGTTCTTTGATGGGCTGCTTCTAGCCTTCCCACAGGCTGGGAAATACAAGCCATAGATTTACTGTACCTTTATATATGTGTCCTGTGTTTTGGGAAAATTCGAAAACACTTTCTGTGGTATTGTGGTATTGTCTACTCTTCTTACTAGATTACAATAGCCATAGAGATTAGTAATGTTTATAATGCACCCCAGATCAAGCCTTTATGCTCAGGGTATTTTGTGTGTGTGTGTTTGTGTGTGTGTTTGTGTGTGTGTTTGTGTGTGTGTGAGTGTGTGCTTTATTCATGTGAGCTTTAACACAAATCTTGAAAACTAGGCTTTATGTTCAGGACTGTAGATTCCTTATCTGGTTTGTTTTCTGTAACATGGCCAGTGTATAACACCCAGGAGGCTCTCAATTTTCTTGAATGAACACATGAAGCTACGTTCTGTTATTAATCCTATATTTTCAAATGAAGACAGTGAGGCATAGAGATGTGCCTAATAACATACAACTAGTAACAGAAGAGTCATGGCTGAGGTTTGTAAAAATAATTTTTATTTAATCTTGACAATTTCATACTTGTATGGTGTGGGAAGTCCTGTATATGTGTTGCTTTTATTAGTTAGTGAATAAAGCTGCTTTGGTCAATGACAGGGTAGAATAGAGTAAGGCAGGAACTCAAAGCAGAGATAGAGGAGAAAAGAAGGCAGAGTCAAGGAGGCACCATGAGGTTGCCAAAGGAGACAGACTCCAGATGGAATCTTACTGCTAAACCATGAGCCTCTTGGTAAAATATAAAATAATAAGAATGGGTTAATTTAAGATGTAAGACTTAGTTAATAAGAAGTCTAAGCTATTGGACAAGTAATATAATTAATATAGTTTCTGTGTAATTATTTCAGGTCTGGGTGGCTGGGAACGAACAAGCAGTCTCTGCCTATACTTGCATAAATAAAACACGTTCAAATCTCCCCTTATTTCCCCCCTCCAACTTTTCCCAATTCTCCCTAAATTTATGTCCTTTTTTATAGTCACTAAATCCAATTAGTACTGCCAGTATTGTACGGGTGCATGGCCATCCGCTAGTGGCCACACATTCAAAGAAAATGATCTCCCTCCTCTAGCCTCTGCCAAGTGCCAATAGCTCCTCAGTAATGGATAAAGCCTGGAAAGCACCCTCCCCCATTTGTGCTAGAATTTCGGCTGGACAGATCTTCTCTAGGTGACTACTGATGCTGTGAGGTGATGTGCACAATGGTCATGCTAACAATGGCCATGCCAAGTCCAGAAGACTGTATTTCACAGCCCCCCTTCCCATCCAGCGCTTACATCCTTTCTGCCTCTATTTCACAATGTTCTCCCAGCCTTGGACTAGTGGTGGTGGTAACTGATAAAGATGTCCCAATTAAGACTGAGTACTCTCAGCACTTTGACCAGGTATGCATGTCAGCATTTACTGCTGACCATTACATACAAATGGCTTCTCTGACTGAGACTGAGAGCAGCCCAGATCTGTGGGTGTTAACATAAATATTTAGAGTACAATTTGGAAACATGGCCATTTAGGAAAATAACAATAGACAGTTCCACCCTGTGACCTTCCTAGCCTTGGGCTTTTGGTCATGCACAAATTCAGTCTTCCAGAACAGTCCTCAACTCCAGTCAGAACCCTGTTAGCTCTCATATAACAAATGTGATTCTATTACACCAATGGGCACATCTTGCTTGGTACATCAGTATTGTAGTATGCATGGTCAAGCACTGAATAAAATCACTAATGTCTTTTCTCCCCCACAGCAGCCTGTATAGCACCTTCTGCAACTATGAAAACGAATGACATAGATTTATTTCTTTCTTTTCTTTTTTTGAGACAAGTTTCTCTGTGTAGCTCTGGCTGTCCAATAACTCACCTTGTAGACAAGGTTGGCCTCAAACTCGTAGAGATCCAACTGCCTCTGCCTCCCAAGTGCTGGGATTAAAGGCATATGCCACCACATCCAGCTAATGACTGAGATTTTAATCACTCTCACACCTGAGTTCTTAGCTATTGTGCTATGCTCTGTCCCACTCCAGTACATTATTCTCACTCATTGTGTACTCACCAGCTTCTCGACCTGGATTGAGAGCTCCAAACATATGCTTAGCTTTGTGTCATGGCTCTGGCCTTTAATTTGTGCACTCTGGGCATGGAGACTGCAAATCTCTATGCATACAAGGCTATACTGCTTAAATTGCAAATTCCAGACCCTGTCTCTAAAAACAAAACAAAACTGACACCCAAACAAAGCATGCTTACCAAAACATTATGATATCAAAGGCACACCTTCAAGAAGATGATCATTTCTTTGAGGAGATACCTACTAAGTAGCTCTTTGGTTAACATACTTGTATATAGTCACTCTAGTTCACACAGTCTAGGAGATGACAAGGGGCAATCTAAAGCAATATGTCATGGACTGAAGGAATGCTCTTATTTTAGGAATGCTCTTATTTTAGACTTTAAATAGGACTTGTCAAATCACAACGCATGAGTGTCCCTACATTTAGGGACAGCACGAGGCACACTCACTTTTCCTATTTAGCATATTAGTAAAATAATGTGGTAGCATACAGTATGAAGGAATGCACTGGGATGAAACATCACATGTGATAGGACACCATGCGGGCTTTAGTCAGGGGGTGGGACAGGGGTGGTATAATGTCAAATCTGACAAAGTCCCTACCCTTTGAGCCTGAGTTTTAATTGAAGAGCTAAGGCAACTTAGAGTAAATCCAGTTCCATAAAATATGAACTGTCACAAAGGCTGTCTGTGATTAACTTCCCAATGAGTACTTCAGTCAATGAAAGGCATGGAGCTGAGATGGCTTCCTTGCTTAGTTGAAACTCAGGAAGCTCTTGTCAGAGCCAAAGTTAACCTGTAAGACCCAGTTGCCCAAGGACAGATAACTTCCTGGAATGTCGGGGACTGTGGTTTGTGGGAAATAGCAAGGCCACATGTTTTGGCTCCCTAAACAAGTTTATTTGCACTGGATATGCTTGATTGGATGTAGGTGGGAAGTACATAGGCAGGAAATCCATCAGGATATATGCTTGCCCCTGAGTGGAAATATGGTGGCCCCATGATTTTGCCTTTTTAAGCCTCTGCAAAGTGTGACTCGTGGCCATTTCCTGGGAACTCAGGAGTGGACCTGGCCAGAATACATCCTCCTGGCCAGTATTTAATTAAAGCTTGTTTCAAATTTGGCTCAAAATTGTGGTTTGTCTCTTTAGCTGTCACAAGACTGTCTGTGATTAACTTCCTGATGAGTTGTTTAGTCAGTGAAAGGCATGGAACTTTCATGTGGACTGAGAAAGCCTCCTGCTTAGTTGACATCTCAGGAAGCTCTGTCCTTAGCTCTGAAACCTGCCCATTCTTGTCAAAACAATACTCCAATAGTGCCTTTTGCAAACAGGCTTCTGTAGTTCTTTACTGCGAACAACAGCCTCACTCTGAGGTGAAGCAATGAAGTAGCCTTCAGTAAGCGACTTCCCTTTTCTGGTTTGTGTTTTCTACTAAGGAAAATGACTACCAAATATATGCCTTCCAAAATTTGGATATCCACTTTGCCTATTACAAATTTTAATTCTTGGTCTCTTTTCTCAACCAATTGAAATGAATTCCAGGAATTTTCATTTCAAAAATAATTAAAATATGTTTTGTACTTTGAGATATTTATGCATGACATCAGCTTCAAAATAATTCAAAAGACCTAACTGGATGAGATATAAATGTCAAGGTAATGGATGGTTAATTATAGAGGCAGAGTGATCAATATCTTGGAGTTCTTTGTAGTATTCTCTCATTTGTTTACCTTTGAATTCTTTTGTAATAAAAAGTTTAATAAAACTGAAAACCAAAATGTCTCCCAAGCCCCCAGGTTATTTACATGCAGCTGGTTTGCAGGCTGGTATTAGGGAGTCTTTAGACAAGATTATCTCTCAAAGTTTTCACAGATAAAGCACACTGTTTCTTTATGAGGAGGATGAGACTTGAATAGGACGAAACAAGACTTGCCATCTTGGTGGAGGATATATGTTAGGTTTTCTCTGGATGAATTTAGATGTAGCTATCAAAGGCGGAAGCAGAAATCTGAAAAAGAAATATTGGCAGTTATTCTGCATAGAGCTAAACCCTAGGATGCAAAGTGCTGGCAGGAGAAGGTGATAAATAGAAGCCTTTCCAATCAAGATATCCAGTACACATGCAGCCAAGAGGCTTCTTTGGAACAGCTAGTAATGGCATCATTCAAATCAAAACAAAGATTGATGATGTTAATACCTTGTAGCTTTCTTCTAAGTGCATCTATGGTGTTCCATTTGAAACTCATATTTTACCCTTGGGGTAAAGGACAGAAACTGGCTAAGTTGTTCTTGGATTCTGAGGGGGGCATGACAGATTTTTATCATGCTCATTTTACAAGTGTGGTCACAGAGGTTCAAAGAAATTCAGTCAAAAATTCTTTTAAGCCATTTTGATTCTGTAGGATAGATGAAACTACCAGTATTTTAAATGTCTTGGAATAGATTTCACCAGTTCTGACATGATGATACTCTAACGTTTTTCCCCCCAGGGTTAGAAGGTTTTGAGTTTGAAAAGTCAGTATCAAGGCATCAAATTTCTTTGTTAAACTTAGACAAAGTTTCTTTGTCCTGGGATTATAACTGCTAGAAAATGGAATCTTAGGAATTATCTCAGAAAGTTAAAGAAACCATGATGTTGTTCAGAACTACCAGCAGACATACATTTAAAAAATTCTGAGCATACAAAGTCTATTTAAACCTTATTTATTTTAAAGTATTTGAAAACTGTTTCCCAACTGAAGCATCAAGATTTAATTGTGATCTTGGGCACAGGTTTTCATGTCCTGGATTTTAAATGACGGTTTTCACTTGAAGGTTTTCTTCAACTAATTTGTAAGTGTGCCATTTTCGTCAGCCAAATACTTTAACCATATCACCTAGACATAGTTTCTGAGTGATTATTTTGGGAGTCTGTGTGGCCAGAAAATGAACAAGTGGGCTTTTACAACAGGGGGACAAGGAAGGGTGGAAGGGGAAGAAGAGGGGAGAAGGGGAGTGGAGGAGGAGAACTTGAGGGAACTGAAATAGTCAAGATGGAGAAATGACAGAGATGAGAGCAAGGAAAGATATATTTTGATTGAAGGAGCCATTATGGGGCTAGCAAGAAAACTGGCACTAGAGAAATTCCCAGGAATCCACAAGGATGACCCCAGCTAAGACCCCTAAGCAATAATGGAGAGAATGCCCGAACTGGCCCTGCCCTGTAGTCAGATTGATGACTATTTTAAATGTCACCATAGAACATTCATCCAGAAACTGATGGTAACAGAGGCAGAGACCTGTAGTGGAGCACTGGACTGAGCTCCCAAAGTCCAGATGAAGAGTGGGAGGGGTGAGAATATGAGCAGAGGTCAAGACCATGATGGGGACACCCACTGAAACAGTT
>LOJH01042863.1:2235-14109 GCA_001685095.1 Ellobius talpinus
TGTGTGTGTGTGTGTGTGTGTGTGTGTGTGTGTGTGTGTGTGTGTGTATGCAGATGTGTATTTGTGTGCATGTATATGGGTATGCAATATGTGAGGACTCACTATGAACAGGTGCACACATGTATACTGATGCATGTACATATGCATGCACATGTGTGTGGAGGAGCAAATAATATCCACCAAACTCAGAAGTTATTCCTCAAATGCCATCCACCATTTTCTTTTAAATGAGAAAAGGTCTCTTACTGGCCTAGAGACCATCAAGTATGCTAGTCTGGTAGGCTAGTGAGCTCCAGGAATTCACTTGTCTCTGCCTTTCCTGTGCTGGAATTATAAACATGTATCACCAAATTCAGGTTTTTCTGTCCAGGCTCTGGGAATTGAAGTCATAGCCTCATGCTTGCAGAGCAAACTTTTTTTTTTTGCATGTGGGCAATCTCCACAGCCTAGCCCTTCTCCTTTTTCGTTGTAAAGGCCAGAGAGTATTTAGTCTAGCTTTGTAGCTTTGAATGTATGTTGTAGTCACACATTTCTCCTGGCACATGGAGAAATCAGATACAGATAAATAAATATGAATGAATGGCCATTGCATTTCATATTCATTTACAAAGTAGGTAGTAGATGATTGGTGGCCACTGGTCTAGAAGGACATACAAGTCTAAAAATGGATGCCCATTCCAGGTCTTCTAGAGAAGGGGCTAGGTCTTACCTTAAGACTACTTACGGAAGGTTTAGGTAGCCAACTTTCACCAAATATGTGTGTTGGGTTGATATAAAAAGTACATGAGGCATTTGACTTACTACAGTTAATTCTGCCTTGGAAATAATAATTAGGACATATTAATATTAATCCTTTCCATTTCCAAGTGTTTAAGATTTCTTTCTCTGATTTTATCAGTTCATATTACTGTATTTTAACGAAGAGAGGTCCTACATAGAGAAAAAGGAGATAAAAACAATCTATGGAATAGAAGGAGGAGGCTCTGTATACTTGTTTCTGATGCCATCCCTAAGTGGCTCTTCTAACCTGTTGTAGATGCCATAGACCTGTTTCCAGAAGAAAGTACTGGCCTTTCTTTCGTCATCACAGCGGGCAAGAGAAACTTATGCCTTCACTATACAGAGCATAGTCCTGTCTTGTTGTATACGTTGACACCATGAGACTTTCGTATTCACAATGGGTGAGAGAAACTTATGCTGTCACTATACAGAGCATAGTCCAATCTGGTATACATGGGCACCATGAGATTGAGCCTCAGAAATGTGACTGGTTTTTAGAATCATAATCAAAGTATTTATGGCATCTATGTTAGTTTTCATGTAAGTAGTAAGAAACATTGGTTTTCTTTGAATGGGAGAATTTAAATTCTGTGTTATGCCGTTTTTTTTTTTCAATGTGATGAGTAAAGATTTGGATCTCTTTCAGGATTTAAGTTGATAAGCATCCTTAAAGGGGAAAAACAGTTTTAGCTTCGAAAAAGCAATTCATTTGGCTTCCAGAAAATGATTTGCAAATGCAAAGTACTTCCTCCATGTAAATGTAGGCGGCTGTGGTATTCCATAAGCAGTGTGGGTGAGGGAAGAGGAGAACAGCTCTGGACTATGTCATTCCTAACCCCTTCCTGTATTGCAATCTGGGTTATGTGGGAGCAGAAATGTCATCTAAGGAGGCCAGCTGTCTTCTTAGGTTGTGCCATATATAGGATCCCCGTGATCTGTGTTCTCATTCCAAGCTTTGCAGCTTCAGCATCTTACAGTTTGAAAGGCACCCAGAGTGGATCAGGTGCAGAGAACAAAACAGATGTTGACTAAATATCAGGATCCCACTGCAAGGCTCTGTAAAATTAGAGTGGGAGCTAGTGCCTCCCAGAGACTGGTGCTTCTGCCCCTCATCAGGCACTCTCTTCCTTCCTATTAAGAACACTAAGCTGGTGGTGCTCACAGCAATACAAGAGCAGCTTTCTATTGAGTGGAGACACATTATTCAGCTTTCAGTAGCTTATAAGGTATTAAATATTATTATCACAAATAATATTAAAATTATGTTATATTATATTATTAAAATAAAATATAATTATTGTCACAGAGTTAAACAAAGTCCACTGGTAACACAGGTAGTGAGTGATGATGTTTTTGGGATGCAACTTCCCACTGAGCTGTATTCCCTGAACTGAGTCACTTTACAATGTGACCCCAGGTTACCTGTATTCACTTAACTTTTAACACATCTGAAAATAGGCAGGCAGGTACCATGATTCTCAGTTCTGCTTTCCTGGCTCAGCAGAGTCCATATGAGATGTTTGTTCGGAGATTATTCCACAGAGTAACTTGGAAATCACATACAACACTAGCTCCTAAGTGAATTCTTTTCACTTCTCTCAGTTCAGTTTTCGTTGATCATGTGCTATGTGGTTAATATGTCATGCACATTATTTTTATTACTGCCACATAAGTGGACAGTCTTCTTTTGAAATAGGAAGAATTTAGGTTCAAATACCTTAGTTAATTTTCTCTAAGTCTAATAAATCAAGTTGTAATGCAGTGAAGTGAAACCTTTGGGATGCAGAAGAACCCAGTTCCAATCAAGCTCTGCCATTTACTGCCTCATTGATGTCAGCTGATTTATCACCTATATCCCGACCACACAGAGGTCTCCTTTGGACAGAAGGTGATTATTCATATGAAAGTATTTTTTAAACACTCTGCAGCTATTCTAAGAAAAATGGTTGAGGAAAATGGTGCTGTCACTTTTGCTTCTGAAACATCATTCAAACAGAATGAGAAGGAAGAAATTAAACTCTAGCTTCAACAAGACAAGCAACATCTAGAGCCCTGAAATACAATGCATGAGAAAATGTTTCTGAATAGAGTGAAGCACTATTGAGCATGGTGGCACATGCCATTAATGCTGGCACTTAAGAACCTGAGGTAGGACAGTGGGAGGCCCAAACCAGCCTCAGCTATAAAGCATGTTGAAAGCCAGCATAAAGTATATAGAAGGATATTATTACAAGCAAAACAAAGTCAGACTTCTTTCTCCAGGTCTAACCGAGGGCAAGGATGCAACTTGAAATGATCATACTGAGTGAGGTGATTCAGACCTAAAAAAATGTTGCAGGTTCTATCTCATCACAGACTTCTACCTCCAAATCTTTGGGTGTGAGGACATATCCTGAAGTAATTTCAGAAACCAGGAAAGTAAAGGTAATTAATGCTGGGGTAAGGGATTGGGAAGCAGTAGAGAAGGGAACAGCAGGTTACATGTGATCTAATCAGGGAAATATGGAAAAAGAGGGGGTTCTAATTAGGGAGCATGAAAGGAGATAAATGCAGAACAAGTGAGGATTAAGTAAGATTAAGCGTGTCTGGAAAAAGTCATAAGAAATCATACTATTAATTGTTTACCTTAAAAATCAACTATAGTACACTTATGTCTATATATATCTCAAACAAAATTTTTGCATCTGGCCAGACAATGCTCATTTCAAAAACCAAAGACAACCTAAAAAAAACCTCAGTATGTGATATGAGAAATGCAGTTTTTGAGTTATTTGCCAGGACTTTCCAAGAGACTCACAAATCATACATGTCATTGCTATTGCCCTTGGTTACTCCCCAGAGGTGGAAGGTAAGTCCTTATTGCTAAATATATCATACACTTCAGATGAAAGGTTCAGATGTCCCTGAGGTGGAATTGACCTCAGTCTCTCTTTCCTGATCACTAGCTTTCATGATACCAGAAGATGTCACACCAGCTTCCAAAGGAGGGAAACAACCCTCAATTCTACCCAGTTATAACATTATCGAACCACAACATTGACTAGCATACTAACCCCAATGGTGCAATAGTGGCACACATACATCTACAGTAACCAACAGCTCTCTAATTGGACTTGAGACTCACTTACCAAGAGAGAAATCACTCCTGGAAGCTAGTTACCTAGCCAAAAATCTTAGGCTAGTGAAGCCATGGATCTTGGAGAACATGCTATCACCACTTTATTAAACCAGCACCCTTAACTCTAGTCTAAATATTTGCCCTTATACTCACAGGTAAGTGCAATCCCCACTCTTCATCAAGGAAACTTCTCTTTGTAGTTTACCATTAGAGTAAACTACCACCAATCACAATGCAGAGTTTTAGAGCCCAGTCCCAATGAATACATCTATAAAACAAACTTTGCATCTAATACTCAAGGAAAATTGTAGAAGAGGGATGGAAAGACTGTAGGAACTAGAGGATCTAAGAGTACTCTGTGAGACTGTGTCTCCAAGTAAGTCAGAAACTACTCCTATAAATTCTTGCCAATATGAATGCCAAGGCTGGCATCAATAGATATGCCAAAGTAGATGGGGAAAGTCACAACCCTACACAAAGAACTGCAGTCAACTAAGAAATGCTGAGAGTGGAAGGACTCTTCTTCAGAGAAGGGTCCACTAATTGGTTATGCAATACCAAATGGTCAGCCCTGAAAGCACATATGAGTAATATAAATACTGAGTAGGCTATATTTGGGAATATATAGGTATGCAATAGCAATTCATTGAAAAAGAAGCCATGAATTTGAAAGAGAAAAAGAATGGGTATATGGGAGGGCTTGGGGGAAGGAAATGGAGAAATAATGTGCTTATATTATAACCTTTAAAATTATAAAGCACAAAGAAACAAAGGTAAAACATAAGAGGAGCTGTTGAAGGTACTGAAATGTAACTATAAAATTCATAGAATAGGACAAAGACAAAGAGTGCTGTTCACCCGAGACACAATGACATAGAAAAGAAAGTCCAATACATGAAATCAGTGCTGTGGATTGGAGGGCAAGGCAAGGTTCAGCTCTTGTACACACACACACACACACAGTGTGTCATAGACCAGTAACAATTCCTATCAGTTTGGAATCTAGTCCTGTATGTTTTCCTAATAAACATTCTGTAAATGACAGGTCTTGGAAGATCTCCTGCCATTCCACTGAGAACAATGGTTGATCACAGAATCAAAAGTCTCCCTATTTTGTGGTGATTTTATCTAACTGGAGTGTTCCCACATAGAAGGAGGAGAGAAGCTTTAAGACCCAGGAAGCAAGAAAACTGTATGCAGTTCAGGAAGGGAAACATACAAAGCCAAGGAAACTCTCATGGGTTACATGATTCTGTATTTGTGTTGCTTTCGTGGGTTAAATAAAGAAACTGCCTTGGCCTTTTGACAGGGCAGTACTTAGATAGGTGAGAAGACAGAACTGAACACTGGGAGGAGGAAGGCAGACAATGAGAGCCGCTGTGAAGTCACCAGGTCAGAGACGTTGAATCTTTCCTGGTAAACCACGACCTAGTGGTGATACACAGATTAACGGAAATGGGTTAGATCAGGATGTGAGAGTTGGCCAAGAAGAGGCTAGATACAATGGGCCAGGCAGTAATTAAATCAATACAATTTCTTTGTGGTTATTTCGGGGGTTAAGCTAGCAAGGTGGGAAGGAACAAAGGGGTCCCACACTCTTACTACAGAGGAGAGAATCTTTAAGACCCAGGAAGCAAGAAAAATGTATACAGTTCAGGAAGGGAAACATACAAATCCAAGGAAACTCTGGTGGATTACAAGATTAAAGATGGCTATTCTTGGCCGTCCAGTTGACTACGCCAGAGATGAACTAAACCCCCAAATGGAGGGTACATCTGTGAGGAAATTTTTTTAAATTTGATGTAGGAATATCAGCTTCTAATCCAGATCTTTGTGGTAGGAAGACACTCCTTTAATCCAGATATTTTGAACTGGGAAAAGACACGCCTTTAATCTAAGTCATAGAGCTGAGAAAACTGACCTGTAGTCTGGGTTACATATCCTGCTGTGAGCTGTATAAGAACAGGGAAGAAGAAAGCTTTTGCTTTTTGTCAGCTTGCTCTTGCCTTGCTAGCAAGTCCATTCCTTCACTGGCCTAGCTGCATGCAAACCAAGCTGGAGACTCCAGGGGTGTAGGTTTCCTAAGTCATCCTCCATCCTGTGGTGAGCTTTTTATGTGTCTCTGAATAAGTAACACCTTATCACCTTGTTTCTTCAGTATGCTCACTTGATCACTAAGAAAGAATTGAGTGGAATCCTTTCTTTGGCCTTTTGTTGGTACCCCATTTAAGGGCAATAAATGATCACAGCCCAGAGGTGATCAGAATCTGAGTTGCTGTTTTGGTGAAACAATTGATATAAGTGATGAGATTATTCTCTATCATGCAGAACCTGGCTTATATTTCTTTTTGGTAACCTCTAGCTGTCCAAGGCCACCTGGTGTTTGCTTAGAAATGTCAGTGGCTAACCTTCAGAGAGTCTGTCTACTTTCTGTGGAAGGTTTTATTTTATAATATTAATTCTTGAGTACCTTGTGAAGTTATAAAGGCATCTGAAAAATAGTAAAAAGAGCATATCTACATCTATATCTATGTATCTATCTATATATCAATATATCTATCTCTCTATGCATAAATATACTATACATAGCTTTATTACACACACACACACACGTCCTGAAAACTTAATCAGAGTCATACATCACATAAAGCAATCACGTGCTGTGAGAAATCTTTATATGAAGAAAGTTTTGTATGAAAGTATGATTCCATCAAGCTGGATGCTGAAAGAAAATGGCTAAAGATATAAATAGGAAAATGAATTGCAGTGAAATATTTAACCCAAATGCAGGGATCAGAAGCCAAAATAAAAAGGTAGAAAAGAACAGAACATGCAGGGATATTGTCAAGTCCACCACAGAGAACACTTCCAGGAGGAGCAAAAGTCATTTCACACAGTTCTCTATTAGACCTGTAATTAAGCAATCACATTTTGCTCCTAATCTGTGTAAGCTAAGTAGAAAGTTCCATTTTACAAATAATTGGACAAAACTGGAAAAATTATTTATGGATAGATCTAGTGGAAATTATTCCTAAAAATGCTTTCTTAACCCAAATCCATCCAAAATGTACTCAAAAATTGTCGAAGCATTTCTTCCTAAGATAGAAGGAGAAAAAAAACAAACCAAGTAATTTGAAGTGGGCTATTTTAGTGCACATCAGTGTATAAAAGAATGGCTAAAAATGACAACCATGACAGTGATTGGACCTTAATTAGAATATTGAGAGGAATTCTGTATTTCTACCAAAGTAGGCATCTCGGACTCTTGGATCAGTGTTTTTCTTAAGGAAATAAAGTATTTGTAAGATGTAACTTCCATCTTATTTCAAAATAACATAGAGATAGGGTTTTACATAACAAGAAAAACATTCTCCAGTCATCAAGTGCAGGAGGTCATCAGTAAGATAGCAATGGATGCAACACATGCACAATCAGGAAACTCCCTAAAAGGCAGAGATGAGATACAACGATTACAATTATATGATCTTTTGTTTTAGATTGAGAATGGCTGGAACAACTGGAACAATATTTTTATATAGCTGTGATAATCATGAAAGCACTATTGATTATATTCAGCAGAGAGATGACTTTTAAATTGCATAGACAGCACTTTAATACAAATTCCCCATAGGTAACATAGGCAAGTCTGGGTTGGCAAGGGAATTGACTTAAAAGAGATGACCATAAAACTCCAAAATTAAATATAAAATTTATCAGCTACATATCCAGTGTTTATCTATTTAAAATATAAATCTCAATATTTTACACTATTTTTACAGTATGTCATTTCCCATCATTGAATTTAAAATACTTTGTCATCTCTCAAAGGGCATTTTAGAAGTTAGCAACCACCGCCTGTTTCCCTTGCTACATATAACAACCCTTCCCATGTTCCCAGTACTCAGCAACTATGACTTGACTTCCTGTTTCTACTGGTCTCTTTTAAACATTTAATTTAAATGAAAACAAACACTGTGTGATCATTAGTGATGTTATTTGTTATCATAATAGTTTCAAGGTTTTTCTATAATGTAATATATAAAAATCTCTCCCTTTTGTTGTTGAAAAAGATTCATGGTAAGGGTATTTCTGTTTGTTTATTCATTTTAGAAACATATTTGAGTTTAGTCATCTTTCTGTGCCTCCCTCACAATATTGTATAGCATCCATCATCCATCATCACAATTTATCAGAAGATTATCTTCATCAGAATGACATAAAATAATTACAAAGGAGACATCCTGGGGGGTTGTAATATGCTTAAAATGAAGCTTGCAAATGTTAATGCATCCAACATTTTAAAGTGTTTGAGAAAATATACTTATATCAAAGCTGGATTTCCTATCAAAAATAGAACCTTTCTGATATTCATATTAATCTTTTAAAGTGAGGAACTCAAATTTTCAGGTAAGTTGTAATAATTCTGTTTTGATAAGTACCAACAGGTTATGGAATGCATTACTGCATTTCATGTTATTACTCATTCTGTAATGAACAATGTGACTTTGGGAAGACCCCACAAGAACATAGCTAATACAACCTTAAGCCAATTGATAAGGAATGAACAGCAGAAAGAACATCAGTAGCTCACATAGAAAAACACCTCTAGTCACAGAGGGCAAGCATTCTCTGCCCATTTTCTCCTGCTTCCTAGTTGCTGCTTAGCTTTATGAGGAAAATAGAGTATATAAGTCATGCCAACCAATCAGGCCATGTTTCTCTGTTGTTTCTTCTTTGTAGCCATCTCACAGAGAGGAGCTAATGTTGAACCTGAAATGTTGCTCAGTCTTTCTAGAAGAACTGAAAAACTAGGAATTAGGGGTGGAAAATCCATTTATTTCTATTGTGCACCACTTCCCGGAGTTTGTATTTTTTTATAACAGTTAATATATTGTGATCTTTATCTTTTGTCAAAATAAAGGAAAAAAATTTCATTAACTGATAAGTAAATTTTAAGGAAATTCCTGATCCTGATTTAATTTCCAATTGGGTAGTAGTATGATGTTTGTTTTATCTTCAATCTGTTTGTCTGACAGCAGCTTTACTGCAACAACTTGGATTTTGGCATTAAAAACATAGATTTATTTTGCAGTGTGTTGAATCAACTGGCAGATTTTTTAAATTAAAATTTTAATTGATAAATAAAACCATGAGCATTTATCATTGATCAGTTTGTACATACTTAGCATGAGCATCAAAATTGTTTTGGACTCACAGATGTTGTAGAATCTGCCCTATAGAATCCATGGATGTGTGGTCAGGAGTGAATGCTAAAATCTACTGTACAACATGAGGACTGTAGTTAATAACAATGCATCGTATTCTTCTGATTATATTTCAATTGTTCTTTCTCAGGAAAACTTTGAATCTCTACACTACTACTTTTTTTTCCACCTGTGAAGTGGGAATAATAATTTACATTGTAGATGGATATTGTGAAATTTGGGTATGTGAGTTGTCATAACACAGGGTCTGAAACTTAAGGGTATCATGCAAACTTGACTGGCAGGCTCATTACAAAAATGAAATATTTGTATCACACTGGCCAGCAAGATGCAATAAAGTTAGAGTTAACTGAAAGAAACAGATGGCAGAGGAATATTAGATGAAATTTATGTCCAGAGAAGGAAAACTCTTTAGAGCTCAGAATTAAAAACAGATGAGACTAAAAGCAGTGGCCAGGGAAGACATCGTAGGACTGTTATAGTGTTTGTTTGTTCTTCAGAAGCCCCAAATTTTGCTATTCTGTGGTCCCTAGAATAAGACCCCAGGACTATTATGTGAAAGATGAGTATATACATCTCTGAAAAACTTAAAGACATACTTTACATCCATGTTTAGTCTTCCCCTGCTTGAAAATTGCTACTAATGGGTTCTTGTTGATGATGAGAAACAGAAGAGCCCATTCCGGAGTCACTTTAGGACATAGTTGGTCTCATAGTGACAGATGCCAGCCACCACCAGCTGATTTGTACTGCTCATCTCTAGCTATTGCAATTAGCACAAAGGAAAACTGCACTGGAGCTGCTGAAACCTGTCAGTCCAGTGGGAAGGTTGAGACCTCTATGTAAGTGAAGGGAATGACATGTGATGGATTTGACAGCGTCTCAACCCAGTCAGTGGACCAATCGTATTTTAAAGCTCCCTGATATATTTTAATCCCAGACAGTATCTGGAAATAGCCCATGGTTTCATCTCTTCTTATTCTCTTGCAACACATGCTTTTATGCAGTTAAAATTAAAAATAGAGTGTAAACTCAGGCTAGCAACATCAAGAATATGAGTGTAACATTTCTTCATTTTTACCAGTAGGAAATCAGAGTTGTGAATTAGAAATCTGTGATTGGAAAACAGTATGTGCCCACAAAATAGAATTTGCATTCTCAACTTCTGTTATACCTGGTGTAGTTAGTATTTGTACTTTTCCTTCTATTCATGTGATATCACTTGGTTTCTTGTTTATGAAGTTCTTGACTATAGAATTAAAAACCTCAAAAATGGTATAACTAAGAAGAGATAAAATATTTCAAGCAGTCTATTATTAAAAGGATTCTTTGTCTTCTTCTGTGACCCAAACTCTGGGCCACTATAAGGATTTCTTTTCCATCTATTGTATATCAAGGGAGGAAATTAAGTATATAGTTAGCTTAATTTGAAGGGAGAGACTTGATTGTATGATTTTAACTAATGGTGAATGTGTAAAATACTTGTTGATCAGTTAGAGACAAACATTCCTGTTTGTTTGAAATGATCAGAATTTGCCATTTCCATGAAGCTAGATTTGTGCATCTTGCACATGCATCATTAAGATACTTTGGCACACTTACTTCTTCAGTGAATTCACAGGCAAGGAAAATTAGAGGAGTCAAGGAGTGTACTGGGCAGATCCCCCAGTTGTTAGAATGCTTGCCTTGTGTACATAAAACTCTGAGACTGATCTCCTGTGCCAACGCGTTCAAATGTACTTCCCACTTTCTCTTCTATAACATTCAGTGTGGCTGGCTTTAAGTTGAGGTCTTTAATCCATTTGGACTTGAGACCTATTTTTATTCTTCTACTTGTTGATATCCAGTTATGTCAGCACCATTTGTTAAATATGCTTTCTTTTTTCCATTTGATATTTTTTGCTTCTTTGTCAAAAATCAGGTGTTCTAAGGTGTGTGGATTAATATCCAGGTCTTTAATTTGGTTCCATTGGGTACTCTTGTCTGTTCTTATGCCAATACCAGTCTGTTTTCAATACTGGAGCTCTGTAGTAAAGTTTGAAGTCAGGGATTGTGAAGCCTCCAGAAGTTCTTTTAATGTACAGGATTTTTTTTTTGCTTTTCCATGTAAAGTTTAGTACCATTCTTTCGAGGTCTGTGAAGAATTTTGTTGGGATTTTGATGGGCAATGCATTGAATCTGTAGATTGCATTTGCTAAGATTGCCATTTTTACTATGTTAATTCTGCCTACCCAAGAGCATGAGAAATATTTTCACTTTCTGGTATCTTCTTCAATTTCTTTCTTCAAAGATTTAAAGTCCTTGTCGTATAAGACTTCCACTTGTTTGGTTAGAGTTACTCAAGATATTTTATGCTATTTGTGGCTATTACGAAGGGTGTTATCTGATTTCTTTCCCAGGCCTTTTATCATCTGTGTATGGGAGGGTTACTGATTTTTTTGAGTTAATCTTGTATCCTGCTACATTACTGAAAATGTTTATGAGTTGTAGAAGTTCATTGGTAAAATTTTCGGGATCACTTATGTAAACTATCATATCATCAGCAAACAGTGAGAGTTTTACTTCTTCTTTTCCAGTTTGTATCCCCTTGATTTCATTTGGTGTCTTATTGCTCCTACTAGTACCCCAAGAACTTATTGAATATGTTTGGAGAGAGTGGACAACCTTGTCTTGTTCCTGACTTGAACACATTGCACAGAGACCATTTCCTAAATATAACCCCAGCAGCACAGACACTGAGAGAAACAATTA
>LOJH01042864.1:0-14108 GCA_001685095.1 Ellobius talpinus
GGATCTAGAGCGGCTTTCGGTTTTGCATCTGGAAATGGCAAGCTGGGGAACACACTGTTCCTTCTCAGGGAGGCCATTCGCCTGGGGCTCAGTTCCCACCAACACTGCCACCTCAGTTTCTGAGGCTTGTGGGAAGGCCCCCTCTGGCGGCTGGAGGTTACTCCACTATACCAGGCCGTGTGTTGCAATAGTCCAGCCCCAGGAGCTGCTTGGGGGAGGCCTCAGCCGGCACACTTGGTAGAAGAGATGTTCCAGCTGATACCAGGTGAAGCAAAGGGTGAGATTTCCCAGGGGCAGCCAGCACTACTTGAGGAGCAGTGTGAATGAGCAAAGTGCAGCTATCATGGCGATCACCGTGGTCATGAAGTCAGGCTAAGCAGTTCGCCCTGGTGAGCTTCATCACCCAGCCGGCTGGTGAGGTTGCTCCTGTCATTGTCCCTGTTTTGCAGATGGGGAAGTTAAGGCTCCCATTAACTCTCTTACAGCTTGAAGTTCAGATGGGCTCTCCTGGCACTAACTGGGCACCTATCGTGTGCTGGGCACTGTGGTTGTGTCTTTCTAAGCCAGCAGTCCCAGAGTGCCCTGTCGTGTAATCACCTGAGATGTTTATATCGAGACACACCGGCTTTTCTCAGGTGTGTTTTCCACTCTGAAGTTCCGATACCTCCAACGCTGTGCATGCCCCATGCCCCAGCGCCTAGTGGACTTGGCACCAGCCATGTACCTGCCAATTACCTGCTTGTCCTCGGCCTGGCAGCTGGGCTTCTCTGGAGACCCATTCTCTGGCATGTGATAAGTTTGGGAACTACTGACTAACTGATGGGGCCTTGCCTCCTGGCTACTTCTTTTTTCTGCTGCTTGTGGATTGTTTTCCTTTGAGGACATGGACAAGACCCCCACCCTAAAGCCCAAGCTGGCCTCAAGCATGCTGCAATCTTCGTGGCTCCGCAACACCTGAAGCACCATCCTCAGCTTCTCCTTAACCAGCTGAGTTACTGAATCCATAGCATGCTCCCTCTACATGTTAAGTCGTCCATGTGCCTCTGAGCTGTGTGACTACAGGCAGCTGCGGTTAGCGGGGTCTTTCAGGGTCTGGGGAGACAGCTCAGCATGCGCTGCTCTTTAGAGGAGTTTGGTTCCCAGCGCCCCACATTAGGCAGCAGGCAGCTTCCTGGAACTTCAGCTCCGGGAGCCTGATGTCCTCTTCTGGTCTTCGCAGGCAAAGGCATCATGTGCATAAACTCATGCATAGCTAGACACATACACAGAATAAAAATAAATTATCTCCCAAAAAAATCCCAGCTTTTTGAGCTAGGTGTAATGGTGCATGCCTGTAATCTCAGTGCGTGGGAGGCTGAGGAAGGAGCCTGGCTACCTTCAAAGCTAGCCTGGCTATACTGCCAGGCACTGTCCCCCACCCTCCAAAAAAATAAAACTAAAACCAGAAAAGTCCACACATGGTAGCTCATACTTTTAATTCCAGTACGCAGCAGCAGAGATAGGCAGATCTCTGTGAGTTCAAAACTAGCCTGTTGTATATACCAAGTTCTGGGCTCCATAATGAAATACTATCTCAAAAAAAAAGCTTTATTTGAACAGAACACTCCTGCCTCCCTAAAGCCCTTTCCAGGAAAACCTGAACTGTGGGACTCTGTTCTGTGTCTGTCCCTGAGGTAACAGAACAGAGTAAAGTAACCCACAGCTCTAGGAAGCAACAGTACGCCCCGCAGGACTTCCTTCTGAAATGAGACGGCTTATTTCTTAATTGCATCTGTTTAGCTTTTGTGTATGTGTGTATACGTGTGGTCTGACTGCCACACGCCATTTCATGGGTGTGGTGGTCACGACAACAGCTTGCGACAGTTGTTTCTCTCCTTTTGTCGTGTGGGTCTTCAGGTTTGGCAGCATGCACCTTTGCAGGCCGAGCTACCTTTCCAACCTTGTGATGCGGCTTTGTGTAGCCCAGGCTGCCCTCTTCCCTTTCCTGCTCGGGCCCTGAGATTGCAGCCAACAGCACACCTGATCAGACAGTACTTCCTGCTCTCATGACCTGGGCCTTCCTTAGGGTTCAGGAGGAGAGCACCCCACATGCGAATCAGAGAGTGAGGGCTGGGTACTCAGACTCTTGAGTGAGGCCACCAGGGGCCAGAGGGATTGGACAGGCCTCAGTTTTTCTCTTCCATATGAGGGAACCAGGAAGCGGTGGCTTTCATAGTAGAGCAGAGGCACAAGGAGATGAGGCCATGTGGGAAGCCCCAGCGCTGTGACTGTCCTCCCTGCCTGGTGGCCTTAGAGATGCAAGTTAACTCTGTGCCACATTAGGAATTGCTGCTCCTTACCACACTCCCTGGCATTCTCAGTTTCATTGTCCCTGTGGATTGTGTTTCTAACCCTTCTCTCTCCCAGTAACCTGAAAAGTGGTCTGGATCTCAGCAGCCCCCATCCCTGGGCCAGGGAGCAAATGGAATGTTAGTGTAACTTAGGGCCCAGAACCTCCTTAGTTTGGAAAAAGCACCCAGGTTGTGTTGCCCCCAGCAGCTCATTGCTGGCAGCTCAGACATCTCAAGAGTCATGGGGTGCCTGGATGTGTGGTCTTTCTGTCTGGGCTGGCCCATCTCTTATGAGTGGCCTACTGCCTGAGTAGGACAGGTAGGTGCCCATGAACCCACCATAAGCCTGTTTCTTTCCATTTGTGGAGTGGGGTGCTCACAGTCAAAGCTGTCAACCATGTTCTGTTTGGGAGAGCCACTAGGATCGACACAAAATGATTAAACAGGCTTTGTCGATTCTCACAGTAATCCTACGAGGTGGCTTTTCTAGATGTGGGACACTGGTTCAGAATAAGGTCAAAATCTGGTCAGGATAATGCCCTCCGAATGCCAGAGCGTCATACTCTGCCCCAGGCTCTCTGAGTGCAGATGGCATGTGGCCCATGCGTGACATTGGGCTTCTGTTTACTCGGGTACAAGGCAAACTGGACACCATGTCATCTTACATCAGGTTGCAGATGGGATCGGCTTTGGAGAAATACTGTGGCCTTTGATACCCTTGTCCCCACAGGCAGGAGTACAGATCAACCATCCCCAGGGGCAGTGTTTCGTATCCTGGTAACTACGGTTGGCTTTATGCCATTCTCCTGGCAGCTGGGGAGTCCTTGGCCACCTACTTTCTATCCTGAGATGTTTTCCACAGTGTCCAGTGTGGCCCATCACAAGAAAATGCTGAGCCTTCCCCTCCTCTCCAGGCAGGTTTCGGAGGGCTGAGGACAAGTGCTGCACTCTGTATTCTTGCCCACTGGGCACAACCTGTCCTGGCTGTGGGAGCATTTAAAATAGACTCCAGAGAACCGGGCTTAGGCAAGGAGAAAGATTGCATGATCGCAAAGTAGGCTTAAGTACAGGAGTGTGGCAAGCCAGGGGGAGGTGGTCCTCTGTGCTGGCAAGCCCAGATCACGGAGAGAGGCAGGCGAGAACTGAGCCAGGGCCAGAGCTGTACTGACAGGGTAGGATGTGCTGAGGTGCTGCAGGGAATTCCAACCCCACTCTGCCTTGGGGCACGGGCCAAGCCCCTCCCCTGTGGCCTGATACAGCACACCACAGCCTCCTACTGAAAGGTGATACTTTGGAGGCTGCGTTCCCTTAGTCACCCTGTGGGCACTTGTGAGACTAGATGAGAATGGAGCTGGTGACCATGTCCCCAGTGTCGGTAAGTGGCCCTAACCGCTCAGGAGCTAAACTGGGTGGGAGGAGGAAAAGCCCAAGTATTGATGGAGGCTGCGGGACTCTGACATGCTGTCCCTCCAAGACCTTGCAGAGACAGGGTGAATATGTTGGGTTTTTTTCTTTTTGTGGGGTGGTGGTGGTGGTGGAAAACAAGGATACCCTCCACCTGCTGCACCGTGGTGCTGGCTGCTGGCCAGCACTTGCTGGAGCCCAGCAGCTTCCTGCATCCGTCACGGGAGGCTTGTGGCTCAGGCACCAGACTGCTGTTACTTAGGTTTGAATTGCAAGAAATAAAAATAAGCTTAGGGGTGTGGCTTAGAGGTTGAGCATTTGTCTCACTCAGGCGAGGTCCTGGGTTCTAGTCTAGCCCTGGGGAGAAAAGAAACTAAATAAAACCTTTGACAAGCATCCAGTTTGGGGGTCAGCTGTGTCAGTTCATGGGAAGGCAACCACTTGGGGGACAGATGCTTACTCGGGGCCCTCCTCCAGTCCCTGTTGTCCACTCTAGACCCTGAGCTTTGAAAACTCAGACCATTTCCCACTGGCAACTGTTAGCTGAGACTTTGGTCTGCCATCCCTTCTTAAAGGCACATGACCAGCACAACTTGGAGTGCCCTGGGACGTTTGGTAATTATTATCCATGTGTTGAGAGGGAGACGTGTGAATGACAGGTCAGAGTTTGAGATAAGCTGAGAGACTGAGCTGCTCTGAGCCTCAGGTGTCCAGACTCTAAAGTGGAAGTCGGGTAAGGGCAGGCTCATGCAACCGCAATGCTCTGGGAATGGAGGGATCGACGGAGGAGCCTGTGTGTGTGTGTGTGTGTGTGTGTGTGTGTGTACTGAGTGTGTGCAGACATGCCGTTCTGAGAGCAACTCCCAAGCAAGGGGGAAGCTCTGCGTTTTGTAGGGGGGTGAGGGACAGGCCCAGAGGGAGTCTTGGCAGCTTTATCAAAAAGTCCCCCACTTACACTCACTCCTGTTCCTATGACCTCTGGGTCCTGTGCTGTGATAAACAAACAAATAAACAAGAAAGGAAGGAAGAGAAGAAGGAAGGAAGGGAGAGAGAGAGAGAAAAGAAGGAAGATGGGCAGGTGCATACTTTTTTAATCCTAGCATTTGGGAGGCAGAGGCAGATGGATCTCTGTGAGTTTGAGACCATCCTGGTCTACATGGTGTGAGTTCCAGGACAGCCAGGGCTATATAGTAAGACTGTGCCTCTAAATAAATACATGAGGAAAAAACCCTGAAGGTTTCCACATGGTAACTTTGGCCAAGCTTGGTGTTAGAATCACGGCTCCCTATCAGAATAGGACTGACATGGAGTGAGAGGAGGCAATCCCGGGAAACGCTGCCTTTTCTCTTCATCAGAGTTTCCAGGTCTGAGTGTGGTCCACTTCCTGTGCACTCAGCGAGACCCATCACCAGCCACCGCTGTGTCTGCCTGCCTGGGTTTGTTTTCCGTGGTAACAAAGTGCCTGATGCTTGATACTATTTTTTTTTTTNTTTTAGAAAAAAGAGGTTTATTTAACTCAAAGTTCTGAAGTTCTGGAGGTCTAAGAGCATGCTTAGCTTCTGTTTGGCTCTGGTTAGGACCTTCTAGTGACTTCAGTGTGGCAGATGGCATCCTGATGGTACACATGAATATGGTGAGGCCGGAGAGCCGAGGGATTTTTAGGGCATCTCATCCCCACAAAGACCTAAGACACCTGGAGACCAGCACCAGTCCTTTCCATAGTCTGTCTTCTTGATGGATTAGCTTGCCCTGGCTGCACCTCTTAAAGGTCCTGTCCTCACCAACATCATTCCAGCTGCAGACAAGCTCCCCAGCACATGACCCTTTAGGGGCACAGCATAGCCATAGTCCCAGGCCACTGTCTGATGCACGTGGGAAACGCAGCAAGCATTTCCTAAGCAGGTTCCATGGAGTTTGCATAGCACAAAGCGTACGCTGTGTCCCGGGCTTCCCAGTGGGAACGAGCACAGAGTGCGTCATCAGATCACCAGAGGTCACTCCATCCTGGTGTTTTTCTTTCCATCATGCTCCTCCCTCAGAAACAATTTAAATGCTTTTCACATGCTTGTTATTTCTAACGACACTATTTCATATGTCCACGTGTGGAGCTTGCCTGTATCAGGGTCTCTCCCTGGCTCCCCCCTCCCTCTGCCACCTCCTGTGGTGGTGACATCAGCTTGTGTCCTTCGCTCGTTTTCTTTGCTGCAGGTGCACTTGCAGAAACCAGACCTCTAAAGTGCAGAAGTCCAGCTCAGTTCATGCCGTTGCTTGGCGCTCAGTGCTTGCATGGGTTTATTTATCCAGTGCCATTATTAAACACCAACTGCATGCTTAGTACCATGCCAGGCACAATGATCTACAAGTGAATGTCCCTACAAGCCACCTTGTTGTCAAAGAAGGTGAAGATATCTTTCATCTTTATCTGTGCTTACAGGTCTTGGCAAAGGTGGACTGAGCCCTGAAGGAAAAGGAATGGGGAGAGAGCACGTCTGTGTGGTTGTGAGGGTACTTGAGTGTGCAGGTAGCAGGGTGTGTGAGATAGGAGTGGCCTCTCCGCAGAAGCCAGGGATGGAAGGGCCCTTGACCCCGTCACACCCTCCTGCCTGAGGAACCTGTTGGGCCTCTGAGGGTGCCAGGGTTGCTTCTGCAACCTTTTGGAGAGCTATCTGTCAGTGAACAGAGAGAACTTCTCCTGAGGACTTGTGAAACTGCTTTCAGGATGGTGACCTGCCTTGCTGCTGTTTTATTGCCCTCTTGTGACAATTTATCAAGGGCAAGAGAGACAGTGTTGGAAGCAACCCCCAGCCAGGCCTGGGGTCGCACACCTTTAATCCCAGTACTCCAAGGCGGAGCTCTGTGAGTTCAAGGCCAGCTTGGTCTCCACAGTGAGTTCCAGGACAGTCAGGGCTATGTAGAGAGACCCCCACACACACACACAGACACACACAGAGAGGAAGTGTGGCCTCAGAAGTTTCTCACTCAGCATCCAGAAGCAGGAAGGAGTTACATGGGTGGGGAATAAGCATTAGAAAGACTGGTACTCACCCCAGGGCAGATTTTGACTCTCATGATACATTTCTTAATTTCTGGAGGCATTTTAAATTTTTGAAATTGCATTTATGGATTTGTGTGTTCATGTATGTACGCAAGTGCATGCCATAGCATTTGTGTGGAGGATATAGGACAACTTGTGGAAATCAGTTCTCTCCTTCTATTACGTGGGCCCTGGGGATTGAACTCTGGTCATCTCAGATTTGGCAGTAGTCACCTTTAGCTGTGGACCATCTTACTGGCCCTGGAGACATTTTTGTTTGTCCCAACGGAGGGAGCTGATGCTACTGTTGGCTTGCTGTCGGGCAGAGCAGGGGTCCATTCTGTAAAGCACAGGACGGCCTCGTGGAAACTGCCTCACATGTCAATAGCGTGGGGTGGGGGGTGGACTTCGGCATCAGGAAGGAGCCTGGAGTGCCCACAGGGACACAGGTGCCTGTTTCCGGTTTTCCTGAGATCTACATGATAATTTGGTGTTGTGACTTGTTCTTTGTTTTATGTATTTGAGATAGCGTCAGCTCAGGTGGGCTAGCCTCCAGCTCACCTTAGCTGAGAATGACCTTCAACTCCTCATCCTCTTGTCTCCACCTCTCCCTTACTGGCAAGATGGGTGTGCACCTCATGCCTGGCACTGTGTTCTTTTTCCGTTTTTGTTTTGTTAGGCAGGGTCTCTCTATGTAGTCCTAGGTTGGCCTCGAACTCACAGATTTACCAGCTTCTGCCCGTGCCACCAATCCTGGCTTTGTACACCATTCTTTTTATGGACCTGCTCCATACTGTCTTCCTCAGCATTTGCTCTGTGTTAGTTAACTTCCCAGCAGCAGCAGGCAGTGCCCATCCCCCACACTTGTTGTTTTGCCCCTGTATTACCTTTCCATTGCTATAAGGAACCGACAGAGCCAAGTGTCAAGAAGCGTTTGGTTTAGGCTCAACATATTGGAGATTCCAGCCCAACATCGAGTGTCCCACTTGCTTTGTCGGCATATTGAAGGTTCCGGTCCGACATCGAGTGTCCCTGTTGTTGTAGGCCTTATTTTGGTTTATTCTCTTGCTGTTTTAAGGTGTGGATATATTGTAAGGCCTCCTGCTCTGGCACTGGGCCACATTCCCAGCCCACTGTAGGCCTCTGACAAGGCAGGGCGCCATAGAGCACATGGAGCTTGCAATGACGCAGACTGCTCACCTCAGCCCAGGAGAAGTGAGAGGAAGTGCTGGCCTTCAAGGGCACGCCCCACCCCGAACCCAGTGACTCCATGGGCTCTACCTCCTGGGGATCTCACACTCTGAGGAGCACCACACTGGGTTCAAAACTATTGCATGGGCTCATGAGGGCTCCCTGTCTTTCTGTTAGGACCATCTTACTGGATTTTTAAAATTATTTATTTTTTATTACTTATTTATTTTATGTATGGGTATATTATCTTCATATATGTCTTATGCTACATGAGTGCCTGGTGCTCACAGAGGCCAGAAAAGGGTGTTGGATCCCCCGGAACTGGAGTTACAGATAGTTGTGAGCTGCCATGTTGTTGCTGGGAAGTGAATTTGGGTCCTTAGAAGAGCACCCAGTGCTCTTAATCTCTGAGTCATCTCCCCAGTTCTCACTGTGGTTATATTTGATGTGTGTGTGTGTGTGTGTGTGTGTGTGTGCGCGCGCGCACGCGTATGTGCATGGGTACACACCTACGTGCAGTGCTTATGGAGGCCAGAAAGGTGGTGTGTTGGCTCCCCAGGAGCTGGAGTTACAGGCAGCTGTGATCTGCCTGATAGCAGTGTGACCTGAACTTGGGTTCCCTGCAGGCACAGTGTGGTGGTTTGAATGGGCATGGCTCCCATAGACTCATAGATTTGAATATTTGGTTCCCAATTTTGGATGGTTTAGGAAGGATGAGAAATGTAGCCTTGCTAGGGGAAGTGTGTCTCTGCAGGTGGGCTTTGGGGTGTCAGAAGCCAAGACCAGTCACAGCCTCACTCTCTCAGCTTCCCACACTTGGATCAGATGTGAGCTCTCAGCTATTGCCCAGTGCCACGCCTGCTCCCTTGCGGCTACGCTTCCCACCATCGTGACTGAAACAAAGAACAGGTGCTCTGGCTGCTGAGCTGGCTCCAGCACAAGGCCGGGTATCTGATGGTGTCCCCTTTGGGAAACATCTCAAGCCCCACTTTCAGGTGCACTGTCTTCCTTGTTGTTGAGTTGTAGGCGCTCTTTATATATTCTGGACCCTTATTCTCATCAGAATATGGTTTTCAAACATTTCTCCCATTTTGTGAATTATCTTTCCAATTTCCCAATGGTATACTGAGGTTTACAAAGTTTGGGGGTTTGTCTTATTTTATCTTTATGTTTATTTGGGACAGGGTTTCACTGTACAGCTTAAATTGACCTTGAACTCACAGTCCTTGAGGCAGAGGCAGTGGTACAATGGGGTAAAGCCTGGTTGCCATGGCACCCACCTTACCTCCAGCAGGTGGGAGCACAGGTGGGATTTGTAGGGCAAGCTGGTTGGCTAGAAGCTCTAGGTTCTATCTATAAGGTAGAGTATATAGGTTCAGTATATAAGGTGGAGAGTGATTGTGTGTCAGCCTCGGGGCTCCACAAACACGTGCATATGAATATACGTGTACCCGGGCACACATGCACACACACATGCCAAAATCAGTCCTCTGCTTTCAGCCTCTCCTGCACACACATTACAGGCATCTGGGCATGTTTTCACAAAAGGTTTTAATTTTTACGTTTACTTGCGAGTGTGTGCGAGTGTGTGGAGGTCAGAGGAAGTCGGTAGATGGCGTCTGATCTCTCCTTCCACCTTGTGGGTTTTGGGAATTGATCTCACCTTATCAGGCTTGATGGTGAGCAACTTTTCTTGCTGAGCTATCTTGCCAGCCCAAATTTTAAAAAAATTGATGAAGTCAAGTTTATCATTTTTTAATGTTGCTCACACCTTTGAGCCATATCTAAGAATCCATCATCAAACCCACCTCGTGAAGGTTTGTGAATTTTCTAGATTTCCTAGGTTAAGGCCTTTGGCCCACTGAGTTGATTCTGATGCTACACAGGGGTCCAGCCTCATTTATCTACAAGTGATGGACAGATTGTTCCAGCAGCAGGCTGCCGGGGCTTTTCTTGGTTGCCTTGTCACAGGCCTGGCTCTGTCTGAATCTCACCTCTCTGCCCTGTATCCCCACATCAGTACCACCGTTCACCACAGCTCCAGCCATTTGTTTTGTTGGTCCCGGGGGTCAAACCTGGGGCTTCATGCACGCCACACAGCCGCTGCTGCTGAACTATCTCCCCAACTCTGAAGGAAGTTTAGAAATTGGGAATTGTTTTTGATTTGGAGAAAAAGAAGATTTGAGACGGGGTTTCATACAGTCCAAGCTGGCATCCAAGTCTCCATGTGGCCAGTGACTGTCCTGAATTTCTGATCCTCTCTCCTCCACCTTCCACTTGCTACGATTGGAAAGACCTGTGCTGCCTTATGCAATTGTACGCCGTCCTAGGGGCCGAACCCAGGGTCTCGTGCATGCTAGCCAGACACACTACCCATGAGCCCCATCCTTAGCCCGTTGTTCTTTGAAGCATTATTTTGCCTATGGGCCCCCTTGTGATTTTACATCCACCTGTATCACTTTGGGCAGGGAGGCTACCTCAGCAACAGTGAGGGTTCTAGTCCTTCAGCACGTCGTGTTAGTCTGTGTACGTAAGCCTTATTGAGTTCATGTCAGTATACATGCCTTCCACCTCTTTGGATACATTTGTTCCCATGTATTTTGTTATTTTGATGTCATTGTAAAGTGGAGCTCAGCTTGCTGGTTGCTGGTATGAGGAACACAATTAATTCTGGGATGATGACTTTTGGTCCTACAAATTAAACTTACTCCCCCTAGCAGTGCTCGATTTCTCTGTCATCATTCCCCTTCCAACCCCCCGGATCTTTGGGACTTCTGTCTGTGTGGGGCCAAACCCTCTGCAGATAGCCTGTGTTTCTGCTCTCCTTGTGTAGGTGCCTGCTCGGCTAGAACCGGACAGGTGTCTTTCCCAGTCTCATCGCTGGTCTTTGGGGGCGCATCATTGTTATTTTAAGGCCCCATTCTGTTTCTGGTTCCCTAATTTTTTTTCCAGTCAGGGAAAGGTGTGGATTTTATCAGTTTTTGTGTGTGTGTCAGTTGAGACGACCATGACTTTGACTTGATTCACTCTTGACTCGCTTTTCTTTAAAAAGAAACTTGACGACCTTAAAAGAAAATAAAACCCGAGTTTGTTCCTTACCCAGAACTCCTTGCCAATGGCACAGAGATCCAACTGCCAAGCGGTCACGAGGTCCACACATGGCTCCCACATTTCCAGGAAAATCTAAGAACATTTTCCATTTCCCTAAAGAATGTTGTGTGGAAATCACAAAAGAAGACACCGTTTAGACGCTACAGGCCTGAGCTGTGCATCCTGATTTTGTAGTGTTTCTGACATAACCATGGCAGCATTGGTCCCTCTATTTCTTCTTTGGGGGAGTTTTTGGTACCCCAAGGTTGCATGCCTGCTCCTCAGCTACAGCCTTAGCCAGCAGATTGGCTTCAGAGATGTCGAGGCGTACACAAGCCATGATTTTAGGAGATTTCTCTGTGTGTGCATGGCTGGCCTGACTGTAGAGGTCAGAAGATAACTTTCCTGGCAGTTGGATTTTGTTGTTGTTTCTCTCACAGAGATTCCCCCCTCCTCTGCCTCCTGAGTGTTGGGATGAAAGACGTGCGCCACCACTGCCCAGCCCACCTGTTGTTTTTTGAGGCAGTGTCTCTCTGATTTTTTTCCATTGTGCTGCTGGACCTTTATGTTTCTGAATGACTTTCCTGTCTCCCCTCCCATCTCGCCACATGAGCACTGGGATTACAGATGTGCCACCAGTTTAACTCATGGCCTCTGGGGATTGAATTCAGATCTTCCGGTTTACATAGCTACCACTTTTACTCGCCAATCTCCCTGGCCCCAAATCCCACATTTTTTTTTTAGGATATTTCCTTCAGACAGTAATCATCTGCTCATCAGAGGGCAGAGCTGTGAAAGGAAGAACTGGGGTTAAAATCAGAATCCTAATGCAGTCATCCCAGGGCCCTGCTCAGGCCACAGCACAGGCTGTACTCCAGACCCCAGGGCCCTGCTCAGTCCGCAGCACAGGCTGTACTACAGACCCCAGGGCCCTGCTCAGTCCGCAGCACAGGCTGTACTCCAGACCCCAGGGCCCTGCTCAGTCCGCAGCACAGGCTGTACTACAGACCCCAGGGCCCTGCTCAGTCCGCAGCACAGGCTGTACTCCAGACCCCAGGGTCGGCCTTCTGTGGTTTTGAGTGTCCATTCTAATTGTGAGCACCGGGTCAGGTGTCAGGTGTGCTTGCCCTGGGTCAGGATGCAGTCCTTCCTCCAGGGCATGAGGATAGCCTTAACACTGTGAGGAGGTAGAGGAAGCTAGCCACAACAGTAACACTGATTTTGGGTGGTTTGCAGCCATCCTTGACCCCTATCTCCACAGATACCAAAATCCCTCATACAATGGGGTGTTTACACGCAGTCCCTCCATACTCCAATCTCTGGGTTGCTTATAACCCCGCACGGTGTAAATGCTACAGAGAGCCATTAGACAGCATTGTTTAGAGAACAGTGGCAGAAAAGTCAGTGTGCAATACAGATCCAGTTTCTTCCCAATGTTTTCAGCATCGTTAGTTAAGTCTGCAGAGGAGTTTGCGGGTGCAGAAGGCTAGCAATGTAGCTAAAGTCATTTATGTAGCACACAAGTCATCCACATAGCATACAAGGTATTTACATAGCACACAAGTCATCTACATAGCATACAAGGTATTTATATAGCACACAAGTCATCTACATAGCATACAAGGTATTTACAGAGCACAGAAGTAATTTACATAATGCACAAGTAATTTAAAGAGCATACAAGTCACTTGCATAACATACAAGTCATTTATGTAGCATACAAGTCAATTATATGACATATAATCTATTTCAGGAGGCTGCTTGTTTATTCCTGGCTGCTCAGCTCCGAAATAACCACACAGAAACTGTTAATTAAATCACTGCTTGGCCCATTAACTCTAGTTTCTGATTGGCTAGCTCTTACTCTTAATTTAACCCATTTCTATTAATCTGTGTATCACCACGTGGCTGTGGCTTACCTGCAAGGTTCTGTCCAGCATCTGTCTCTGGTGGCAGCTACATGGCTTCTCAGTCTCTCTATATGTATCTTTTCCAGCCTGGCTATCTTCTGTTAAGCCACTGGCTGAAAGCAGTTTCTTTATTCATTAATCAATAAAAGCAGCACATAAACAGAAGTACTTCCCACATCAACAATCCACTCATGTAAAGAACAAATTCGTAAGACTGGAGAGATGACTCAGTGGCTAAGAGCACTGGCTGCTCTTGCAAAGAACCCAGATTCAGTTCCCCACACTCCCATGGTGGCTCACAGCCATCCCTGACTCCAAGAGATCTATCTGATGCTCTTTTTTAACCTCTAAGGGCACCAGCTACATACATGATATATGTACATATATGCTTGTAAAACACTCCTATACATAAAATAAATACATCCTAGAAAACTAGAACATGGCAGCGTTGTCAGTATGTTCAGAGCGCTTGTGGTCGGTAAGCCTTAGATTCCATCCCCCTGAACATGGTTCCCATCCCACTGTCTCTCAGTAACCACGGATCTTCCTGCCTGTGGGTTGGCCTGGTCTGGACATTTTGAAGATAAAGAATTATAATCTGTGTTTTCTCATGATTGGCGCAAGGTTTTCAGATTCAGCCATGTTGCAGTGTGAATCACAGGCGGCTTCATTCCTTTTTATAGCTGAGTAATGCTCCATTGTGTAGGTGTGCCTCATTCTGTTTATTCCTCAGTTAAAAGATACTTGACTTTTATTTTTGAAACAGTCTCAGTATGTATCCCAGACTGGTCTGGGATGCAACAGGGATCCACCTGCCTCTGCCTCCTGAGTACTGGGATTGAAGGTGTGCGCCACCATGCTGGGCCTTAAAGAATATCTGAATTGTTTCCATGTTTTTGATGTAATAAATAATGCTTCTAGAACAAAGTTCTTTGTGGTATATTACGTTCTTTAGTTCTTTCTCATGTGTGTGGCTTATGTTGAGCAAATGTTGTTGTGTGATCTTAAAGTATCTGAGACTGTATTTATACAGAACAGATACGTCCTCTTAAAAGATTCATCTTTTTAATGAAAGATTTGTTTCTTATTTTGTCAGTATTTTTTAAAATATTTATTTATTTATTATGTATACAATATTCTGTCTGTGTG
>LOJH01042869.1:0-13217 GCA_001685095.1 Ellobius talpinus
TATAAGCTATTCGTACGGGAGCCGGGCGGGACAAAAAGCAGCCCGTGCTCCTATTTACTACAAAAACTAATAATTCTTTAGCATTGACAATTATCAGTTCATGGAATAGCCTATTTGTCTTGAAGGCATTTCTGATGGTTTGTTTGCATTCGTTAGGATCCAGAGTCTGTACGTATTTGCTGGGTCTGTCTGTCAGACTCCCCACCCTACCCCTACCCCCATCAGTGAATTGTAGAGCTCGGATCCTCGGTCCTGATCTCCACCTGCATTCACACTCTAAATGGCATCATCTGTGTCTTGGCGACGTCGGTTCATTTGTTCCTTGCTCCTCCATACTTTTTCTCAATAGGAAGTTGTTTGGAGATGTGACTTGGTTCAGTTTTAGCGTATTTAACAGGAATTCTTCATGGAGAGAACTCAGAGAGCTGTCTGGATCCAGGCTGAAGAGCTGCAAAGGACCCTCGGGTAGCAGATTGAGCTTGAGATTCACTGTTCTGCCACATGCTGGAATGTCCCAGTATGGGCCAGCGTCACAAGGAAGAGAAGGATGGCCCTTCAGAGGTCTCAGAGACCACGCCAGGCTAAGGGAATCAGAATTAAAAGGAGCCTTGTAAAATGTCTCATCACTGCCCTCAGCCTCTAAGACCAAAAGTACAGGAAGCAGAAAAAACACTGGGTCACACACCAGCCTGCTAGCCCTGAGACAGATGAAAGTTCATGGGCAAATCTAACTAATAATGTCTTTGATATGATCTTAAGGATTTGTGAGTGAGCGGAGACAGTGTATAAGGGGCTCTATCATTGTAAGATTCTGCAAGCAGGGAAAGAACTTGGTATTGTCCTGCTCTTCTACTGAGAATTGGGGCAATTTGCATTAAACACCCTGTAAACGGAGAGTTTTCTCCATCCCGCCAGTCCCAGTGGACCAGTTTCTCTCCGCCTACCGTGTCCCCGCAGTCCCTTATGAAATAACCATTCTGAGGCTTAAGTCATTTACAATTGTTTGGCCAATAGCTTAGGTCTCTTAACTGGCTAGCTCTCTCTTATAAGTTAACCCATTTCTGTTAATCTATGTATCACTGCGTGGATGTAGCTTACAGTGATGTGGTGATGCCCTGGCATCTCTCTTGCCCGGCAGCTACATGGCATCTCATCCACTCTGCCTTCTCTTTCTCCCTATCATTGTTTTGACTTACCACTAGCTCTATTCTGCCTGGCCATTGGCTGAAACAGCTTTATTCATCAACCAATAAGAGAAATGCATAGTCACAGCATAAAGAAGGACATCCTACATCAGCACCCACTATGTTTTATGAGCTCAGGTACAAAAGATGGGCCAGATAGAGATATACGTTGTTGAAAGCACCTTAAAATTTACCTGGTTCAGGATTGTCCCTTATGGAATGAAGTTTTGAGATGATACCGTAATAGGAGCAGGATGAGCCACTAACCGCAAAGATGAAAACACCACACAGATTCGAGCAGTGTTCAAGGGTTAAATTGGCAATAATTAGAAGGAATGAGAAGGGAAGGGAAAGATTTCAATGACTGGGTTTTACCACTCGGATAATTATAAGTGGGAAGGAAAGGGGTTAATGACTTTGGGACGAACACAAGTACTTGTGAGACAGCTAAGTGATGACTTCTATGATGGTTAGGTTTGTAGTCGCAAGTTGAAGTGAAAAGCAGGGCTAGGAAATAACTAGTTGTGATTTGTCATATTGTGAATGACTAGTTGTGATTTGTCATATTGTGAATGATGGTAAAAGCTGTGACTACGGGTGAGAAGTCCACAGAAAGGGCAGAGAATCTTTAATGCTGATGTATAGAATTGGATGGTCAGCATCTGAGGTGTCTTTAGGCCTCTTTCTTGATAGATTTTCTCACTCATCACTAAACAGTTGGAAGGCAGTTCAGGCTTTACACGAGCGCTCTGCCGAATGAGGAACCTACACCTGGTTCCAGCACCACTTTTACCCCCATATTAGTATACCTAATCCTTTCCTCCGCATCAGAGTTCAAAATGGGCAGATTGTAAGAAAGTTGCTGCAGCAAATCTGTGACAGTAATGATAGAAGTTGGTCTCACAAGAAGGTAAGGGCTTTAGAAATAGTCACGAGGTGGCAGGGCAGCCAGCGGCACAGGCCTCCCACCACATATTGCTGCAAGCAGTCATAAGTCACTGGGGACATGCAAAGATGTGTTCGCTTCATGGATTGCATACAACAAAGCACCTTCCTGTACCCGTGGGGAGCGTGCTGTGCCAGGCTTATGCTGGAGGCTGCCAAGCATCCGATCCCTTGACTAGCCTATGGCAGTGCTGCTGCAGCTTCTCCCCAAGAGCTTTTGTGGATCCCCAACCTCCCTCTTCTTGTCAAAGCTGTTTAGAATTGAAAGCAAACAAAAAAACAGTAACAGCTGGTAATCTTTGAATTTAGGTAAGTTTGTATTTTTCTAAACTCTTTTTTTTTAAAAAAGAAAGAAAGAAGAGAAAAGAAAGCACCCTGTGTTTACTCCCCAGATTTGCACATACAGTCCCATGCCAACTTTTAGAAAAGTTGATCTGGTGGTGACTAAGCATTAACCTGAGCTACACAATGTTCTGTTGTGGTTTCTGTGGTGACCTTAGATTTCAGACAGGAGATGACACCTCTTAGAAAATGAATTTCATTTGAATTTTTATATTTCATTTGAATTTTTATTCAGGCCCTCAATAAACAGGTCACTGTCAAACAAGGACCATGGTCATGTTTGGGCAGCCTCTGAGGCTGGTTGTTGAGTGGGGCAGCCATGGGAAACCCTCCACAGTTATCATCTCTGCTATTGCTATCAGCTTGTCTCAGTGGGAGATTTCAGAATCAAAGCTCCTGGAACTCGCTGGCCTCATGGACCCCTTGCCTTGCACAAGTCCAACCTTACAAGGCAGCAAAGTCTGCTCTGTGACCATTATTATACCCCTTTCTCAGGTGGCAGTTGTGGTATTTCATAAGCCCTCCACACTGACATGCTATAGTAGTTGGATTAGCCCTTGCCAGCCTTCTGAGGACTTCAGAAAGAACTGGTTCCATTACCAAAGTAACTTGGTGTCATAGAGTTAAATTGTATGGGGCTTAAGTTATCGGTGATTGATAATGATTTTGTGCAGTCTTCTGTATACTTTACCAGCTTATTTTTTTTCTGTTTTTTTTCAGAACAACAGTAGTAACAATGTACCATATCATTTCTAGTTTTAAAATTACCTTATTTGTTTTGTTTTGCTTTTCAAGACAGGGTTTCTCTGTTTAACCACCCCAGACTGTCCTGGAACTCACTCTATGGAGCAAGCTAGCCTCAAGCTCAGGGATCCACCTGCCTCTATACCCCAAGTGCTGTGATTAAAGGTGTGCACCACCACCGCCCAGCTAAAAAGTACTTGTGTTGTGAGTAAGGTTTATTATAGACACACTGAAAGTATATAGCAAAGGGAATTTTTTAAAATTCATATTTCAATACATTAGTCCTTGATGGTTATCTTTCTTATAATTCAAACTCTGCTATCTGCACATTTATTACTCTTGCTGCAGCTTATATTTGACAAGTGTATTTTGCATTATTTTATAGATTTTCAGCTTCTCCAAGGTTTCCTTATTGTAGGGAGGGTATCACTCATTCAGAATGCAAGAAAATGTAGATTGCTGATGTGACTGCAGTTGGCTAATACAAGTTATTTCTTTGAGCAGACATCTCTGGTGAGCCTGTCATGTATGGACATAGTGTTGAATATCCAGGGCACACATGTACATAGCAAGTGTCCCATCCACCACCACCCTCCCTCCATGGACCTCCAGAGCTAGGATCATTGTGTGATCCATCAGGTAGCTCCCTGGCTGGCTCACTCCTCCCTGTATGAATATGAGGGTACCAGTTGCCATGGGCACACAGGAAAACAGCCATTGTGCTGGGCATGCAAGCTGCCCTGCAGGAGGTATGTCTAAGCCAAGGTTCTGAAGGATAAGTCAGAGTCTGTCAAGTGGAAACAGAGAGAGAAGATGGATAGAAAGGGATCATGCAAATGAATTTAGAATAACTTGAGGTTTAGTGAGCACAGGTATCTGGTTCTCTGGCCCCAGGGGCCTGAGATGAAGTGAAATAGGCAGGGTGTGGGCAAATTTGAAAGGGCTTTGTACCTTTCTAATGAGTTTTGACTTCAAGGACCATAGGAAACCTGGAAAGGTTTTAGTAGGATATTATGTGCCCACAATTATCTTTTGGATACATCTTCCTAGTCATATAGTAGGGTGCTTGGGAGAGGAGATAGACTTTGATTGGTGCCAAATCATGTACCCCCTTTTCATTCTCGCTGTGGTTCCAAATATGGTATATTTTCATTTAATGCTGAAAACACTGAGTGGGGGGGAAACTGCAGTCAGTTCAGAGATATGTGGCTCCAACTAATATTTCAGAGCTGTCAGGTGACAGAAGCAGGACATCTGGCCACATCTTTGTTGTAGATGGTACTGTTTCATGGTTGTGTGAATTAGTGGTGAGGAATACCTAGACCTGGCTGGTAGCTCTGTCACTGTTGAGGGAAACATTGAGGAGGCAAAAAGTCTTACAGATATTAGGAGCAATCGACTGTGAAGAAGCAAGACATTAATTGAGCAGTTCCAGAGAGCCTTAGAGGTAACTATGTGCACCTCAGGGGAAACCTTACCTGTAAGTGGAAGTTTCTCTGTCCCACAGCTGCTCTCAATTAAATACTCAGTCTTATATTAATTATAAATGCTTGGCCAATAGCTCAGGCTTATTGCTACATAGCTCTTACATTTTAAGTTAACCCATATTCCTTATTTATACACTGCCATGTGGAAATACCTTTATTAGTATGACACATTTATCTCCTGCTTCCTCTGCATCTGGCTGGTGACTCCTGATTCTGCCTTTCTCCTTCCCATCATCCTTTGTGTGGTTGCCCCACCTATACTTCCTGCCTAGCTACTGGCCAATCAGCATTTTATTAAACCAATTCAAGTGACAAATCTTTACAGTGTACAAGAGGATTATTCCACAGCATTTTCCCTTTTTTGTCTAATTAAAAAGGAAGGTTTTAACTTTAACATAGTAAGATTATATACAACAAAAGCAGTTATCAAGAATTACAGTTACAATATCCAGTCTATTTGTATTTCGCAAAATTAGAGAAAATACTTTATTATCTAACTTATCTTTGACTATTTAGTCTTCAACTTCATTAAAGACCTCATGAGGGAGAAATGTTGCCTAATGGCCAGGACCTCAAGCTTCCTGAACAGACACCCAAAGTTCCTCTGTAACATTGGAGCATCCAGCTCTGGTCTACAGGCCTAGCATGTCTGGCAGACTTTCCTGTGAAGCAGGGAATTTTGAAGGACTATCCTAATTTGTCTTGGCAAAGTTTGGCAGTCACCTCTTTTGTGTCCTGCTGGTCCAGTTTGGACAGTAACTGTCAGCTGTTGAGGCAAGGGCAGTTTCTTTACACATATGTCTAGCTTTTTCCATAAAGAAAACAAGCTCCATATGGAGCTTCTTCCATGCCCATCACCTTCTCTGAAGTAGATCGGTGCTGCCAGGAGCAGATTTGACTCATTGTCATGAAAAATCTTAAGTTATTAAACATATTAAATGCCATATTCAATAGGTCTTTGAAGTGTTTAAAGATTATGTATCTAAATATATCTGTGTATGAACTTGAAAACATACCTAACATGACTATAAGTTTATTATAGGTGACTATTAATCTATATTTATTAATTATACATCACATTTTTAAATGAGCTGCATAAACCTGATATCCTAAAAAAAGAGTAGAAATATACATACGGTATAACAAAATTAACTTTAAATTTGTATCAGTAAGCCAAAATCCATACTAATGTAAAATATGTAAGATTAATAGTTGTTTTTTAGATTAAAGTAGATTCAGTAATCTACCCTTTTATACTATCATTTCTAGATTCCTCTTTTTCTTTTTAGAGCAAGATTCCTGAATCTCATCTCCTATGTTCAGCTTTTTTCCTGATCATTACCAATAACAGCATGTAATTAACCCCCCCATGATGACAAACGTACCCAATATTTTGGGAATGTGGGTGTAATTTCTTAGACTGCTTGCTATTGATTGAGGACACTGGTAGTCTTTGAGTGACTCTGAGAAAATTTGGGATAATGGTTAAGTCTTGACTGGAATAGTCATCTCAGTCAGCAGCCTTGAAACTGTTCTGGATGTAGAAATCTGAAGAAACTACAACAGAGGCATTTTAAGATGCTGAATCACCTGGACCATCTGTTTTCATTGGTGTCTGGTCTCCTTGCTTTGAAAATACATAAACTTCTAAAGGTAACATAAATATCTATAATAAAGTACAGATTGTATTGTCCACAAGTCAGCCAAAGATGATTTTTTTGTTAGTGTTACCTGTTAGAGAAGGTAAAATATTTACCACATGTCTTGAAGTTCTTTTAGGTTTATTTCTTTATGTTTATAGCCAGGATTTTCAGGGAGTCTTCCTGAATCAAACCTGATTTTTCTTAACCCAGAATGAATTCAGAATCTTGCATTTCCTGTGTATATAAAAGCATAACCTCTCCCCCAAAGTTACATATTTTTGACTTAAATTTTGAAGTCAAGGTATTTTAAAATATATGATTAATATAGTAGTTTTCATAATCTAAGGTCTTTTAACAGCCCAAAATGTTGAAGACAACACAATAATATACATAATCCAAATTCTGTATTTTCTATCTTTATGTAGCTTGTTATTTTTGTTATTGCTCTATTTCTTTTTTAAGAACTTTCTTTACCCCTTTTCTTTTCTCTCCCAAGCCTACATATATCCTTAAACATACTTTAATTGTTTAGGGGGTTTTTGTTTTTGTTATTGTTTGAATCTGTCCTTAATGTATATCTGTAACCTTTTCTGTCTGCATGAGCAAAAAAAAAGCCACTGTGTAACTACTTAGATGTTGGACATCATATGTAAGCAGAAGTTTCTGTGTCCCACTGCTGCTCTCAATTAAACACCAGAGGTTTATATTAATTATAAATGCTCAACTAATAGCTCAGGCTTATTACTAACTAGCACTTACATTTTAAGTTAGCCCATGTTCCTTATTTTTGTTCTGCTGTGTGGTGGTACCTTTATTAGCATGACATATTCATCTCCTGTTCCCCTGTATTTGGCTGACTCTGCCTGACTCTACTGACTCTGCCCTTCTCCTTCCCATCTTTCTTAGACTGGTCACCCTTTCTATACTTCCTGCCTGGCTACTAGCCAATCAGTGTTTTAGTATACCAATTTGAGTGACAAGTCTTAGCAGTATGCAAGAGGATTATTCCACAGCACTTCCCCACTGGCTTAGGGTGCAGGAAGGTGGGTAATGGTAGCTTGATCTTAGGGAATGGTCTTAGAGCTACCTGGACATGAGAGGCCATCAGTGTCACTCTGAAAAAGCCAGGCTGTTCCGCTTGGGAACTCTCCCTCTGGCCATATTGGTTTTGTCAAGCTTTGTTTCTTGCTTTTGCAGTGCTGGGACTTGAGCCCAGGCCCTGTCATCTAGCTCTCTTATGGAGCTGTGGCCTCATCCCTCAGACTTATGCTTGAGACAGTTTGAGCATGACAATATCAGTTTGCAATAAATCAAAAGAAACTTTATAACTTGAGAGACACTTTAGAAAAAACTAATAAATGTAAAAGAAATGGAAAATGATTATTTGGTAGCTATTGCAGAAATAATTCAAAAATTATAATCCATAAGGGGTGGTATTGAAGCTTTTGGGAGAAGGTTGGGTCCAATAGTATTATAACAGTTTTTCATAATCACATTTCTTACTAATTATTAAAAACATATTTAGTGGAGAAATCTGGCAGGCATTGTGTGGCCAGATGGCCATACCAGTAGCCGGACAAATGTCACCGGGGCTTCCTCACAGGTGCACTGGGATAGAGACCACAGCCGTTATGTTTATTCAGCCAACAGCATTTAATTTGAATTTAAGCAGACTGCAGCATTCAGAAAAAATCCAAGGAAGGAGATGATCTTAAAGTATGAATATCACAGGAGAAGAAAATGAAGACAGAAGCTCTGTCGTGTCTGTGAAAAGCCAGAGCACGACAGGCCCCTCGGTGCTGGTTCCTGAGTTGATCCTAGGTCAGTGGGGAGAGATCCAGAGACGTTGTTGGGGCTGGTGAGTGGTCTGCATAGAGGCTATGAGGTGTGATTGAGGTCGGATCACTGTAGATTTCATGCATGATTATAGATGAGAGCTTCTTACTTTCGATTTTGGAATGAGGTGTTGTAAAACTTAAGACACAGGAAAAGAGAAGCAGATGTAGTGAAATACTGACATGAAGTCAAAATGAAGGGCTTCGTTACTTTTTCCATATAAAAATTTCAAAATAAAAGCATGAGTATTTTTTTTGTAGCCTCTACTTCCTAACTAGGTTGACTAGAGGAACTTGAATACTCCTACCCCCCAAATTTAGAGCAATGTAATTTTATTATAGGGACATTTTGCTTTAAACACTGGAGTGTAAGTAACAGATCCAGAGTGGATCCAATTTAATGTTTTTATGAGGCCTTTGGATAGCGTCCTTATTAAAGGCTATGAAAAGTTATTATTTTTGGCTGGAGTATAAAGAGGCTGGTTGCAGATTAGTGCCTTGTTGCTGATGTTGCTTAGAGACCTCCACCCACCCCGAAGCCTGCTTAATGTAGGAATTGACGCAAATATTTGAGTGTGGAAAAGGGCTAAACCCTCCATAACCAAGTGGAATAAAAAGTCCTGGAAACCATGTAGGAGAAATGCTTAGTGAAGCCTCCCACTGAGAAGTCGTGGTGGGTGTGGTGGTGTTTGCAGAGGAAAGCTTGTCTCTGCAGGACTGGGAGAGTTCAAGAGTCTCCCGAGTGCTCAGGAGCTGATCACAATGAGCATCCAGCAGAGCCGCAGGTTCAAGGAGAGCCGAGAGCCTTCTCCGTTTCATCTGCTGGCTGTTAGGAACTGAGCCTGAGATTCCCCCTCCAAAAATTGCCTCAACTTGATAACAGTAGTACTGTCCTCAATTTCTGTAATGCTGACAGTCACTTTGAAAACAGGTAGTACCTGAGGCTAGGAGAGATAAAATGTTTCCTGCTTGGTTAACCTAAAAACTCATGTCGAAACATGAAGTTCGTAGGAAAATGGAGTATCGATTGAATCCAAACACATTATGTACATGTATGAATATTTAGTAAAGGGGTTTTTTTGAGGGGGAGGGGAGAAACAGACAGTTTCAAGACAGGGTTTGTCTATGTAGCCCTTGACTGTCCTGGTACTTGCTCTGTAGACCAGGCTGGCCCTGAACTCAGAGAATCCACCTGCCTCCGCCCTTCAAGTGCTGGGACTAAAGATGTGTGCCACCACACCCAGCTTAAATAAAGTATTTAAAATAGGGCTTGATTAGACTTGTGCTCATTTTTGTTCCTATGAAGTGTATCTGGGGATCCGGTGAGACGGGTTAGCCATCAACCCTGAGTTCAATCCCCACACCAGTGTCAAGGTGGAAGGAAAGCACCAACTCAACAGAGTCATCATCTGGCCTCGACATGTGTACTGTGGCACACTCATGCACAGCTGCCCCCCCTCAGTGGCACACTCATGCTCAGCTCCTCCCCTCCCCCAGTGGAACACTCATTCATGTCCCCCCAGTGGCACACTCATGCACAGCCCCCCCCATGGCACACTCATACACAATCTCCCCCATACACAATCAAAAATAAATAATAAAGTATATTTGTAAGCGAGACAGGACGGTGCATACCTGTAACCCCGGCACTAGAGAAGGCCATGAATTTGAGGCTAGTCTGGACTCCATGATGAGAACCTGTCTCATACACGCAAAAAAATCTCTTAGAGACCAGTGTAGCATAATAGAAAGCAAAGAGAGCTAGAATTGGGTTGAGAGTACCTGGTTTAAGAAGGCATAGGGAAAGGTTAAATCAATTGAATTTTATTAGAACAGCAACGAAGTATGAACTTGGAAATGCTGCCCCCTTGCTGTTTCAGGAGGTGCTTACAGCCATAGGGTGCTCTCTCCAGGAGCCTGGGTAGGATCATTTGTATTTGGCTCACAGATAGGGCCCCTTGTTCTGAGTCAGTGTATGTCCTCATGAGCAGTCCGCAGCCCTCTGTGTACTTCTCTTCTGCAGGATGAACATCATAGCATCGCTGTTAGTCAGCAGACGAGCATAGGATGGTACAAGGAGACAGCTGATGGGAGAATCCTGTTACAAGTTTGGGATCTCTGTGAAAAGAGAACGTAGTGTTGTATTCTGTAAAGCCCCCCACTACTCCTTTTTTACTGAGCAACTAGGTGACAGGAGAACAAAGCAAGAAGAGAGTAGGCAACTCTGAGTGACTGATCTTCCTGCTGAGGAATCTATCCTTCCTTCCTGTTACTTTACTTTCCTAGTGGGACCTCAAGAACTTTCATATCCTTAGTGTGTGAGTATCCAGTTTTGTTCTTAGAGGGCCACCTGCCCATTAAAACTCAGACAATGGCATGCTTTACCGTCGTTTGTGGAGCTGACTGAGTGAGCCCATTGAGCATGTGGCTTTCTCGGCGGCAGGATGCTCAGGGCAGGAGCCCACCAGTTCTGTTTCTGTCCCTGCTGTGTGATCCCTGTGTGGTCAGCTGGCCTGCTATTGGTCTGGGTGCTTTAAGAAGCAGCTTTCAGAGACATGTGATCAATAATAATGCATTTTCTATTTTGAAGGAAGACTGTTATTTAGGATCAATACACTGTAATTTGCCAATGTAGGTAGAGTCCATGAATAAGTGGTTGAATGGCATTTTCCTAAGGGATCTTTGGCAGACCAGGGTAGTTGGAATGAGACATTGATAGCGTGCTCATACTTGCTACTCCCTATGGATCTAGTGCTTGGTCTGATCAAACTCTGAGGGACTAGCATGGCTGTTGCCACGGTCCTTTGCTAATAATGTGGTCATGCATTGTTTAAAGACAAGGATGCTTTCAGGTACATGTCGATGGACTAATTCATCCATATGCAAACTATGCCCCTGAGATTTAGCCTGTTCCTTCTAGACTGTAAAACTAGCCTTATAGCATATGACTGTGTTGAGCATTTTATGCTAGTATAACCGGATTTCAGTATTTATATGTCTAGTCATAAAAACATACACTGTAAACTAAAAGATTTACTGAAGGTGCAGCTCAGGGCAGTCGCCAGGAATGGAGCTTGCTGGGCTCTAGGTTGCTCTGGAGGGGCCAAGGAAGTAGTGTGAAGTCCTAGAGCCTAGCTGTGTGCTACTGTAGACCTAGTAGACACTGCACACTTAGGCTGTGCTCCACGTGTAAAGACTGTTTTCCCTCGCTAATAAATTGACACATACTGTAACTCTTTATAAACTTTTGATTTTAGTATTCCTTTGTAATGATACTTACCTTAAAATACATTGTAAAGCAAATGTACTGTAAAAATACATGTAAAACAAAAGTATTTTCTTAAGACACACAGTCGCCCTGGTGTACAGCAGATCCCCTATACACAGGATCCACTCATCACCATACACAGGATCCACTCATCACCATTCACAGGATCCCCTCCCTCGTCACCACACACAGGATCCCCTCCCTCGTCACCATACACAGGATCCCCTCTCTCACTATACACAGGATCCCCTCCCTCATCACCATACACAGGGTCCCGTCCCTCATCACCATACACAGGGTCCCCTCCCTCATCACCATACACAGGATCCCCTCCCTCGTCACTATACACAGGGTCCCCTCCCTCATCACTATACACAGGATCCCCTCCCTCGTCACCATTCACAGGATCCCCTCCCTCGTCACCTTACACAGGGTCCCTCCCTCATTACCATACACTGGATCCCCTCCCTCATCATCATACACAGGGTCCCTCCCTCATCACCATACACAGGATCCCCTCCCTCATCACTATACACAAGGTCCCCTCCCTCATCACTATACACAGGATCCCCTCCCTCATCACCATACACAGGGTCCCTTCCCTCATCACTATACACAGGATCCCCTCCCTTGTCACTATACACAGGGTCCCGTCCCTCATCACCATTCACAGGGTCCCTCCCTCATCACCATACACAGGATCCCCTCCCTCATCACCATACACAGGGTCCCCTCCCTCATCACCATACACAGGGTCCCGTCCCTCATCACCACACACAGGGTCCCCTCCCTCATCACCATTCACAGGGTCCCCTCCCTCGTCACTATACACAGGGTCCCCTCCCTCATCACTATACACAGGGTCCCGTCCCTCATCACCATACACAGGGTCCCTCCCTCGTCACCATACACAGGGTCCCTCCCTCGTCACCATACACAGGGTCCCTCGTCACCATACACAGGGTCCCTCCCTCATCACCATACACAGGGTCCCTCCCTCGTCACCATACACAGGGTCCCCTCTTAGCAGTCAGCACTTACCCAGTTACAGTTCTGTAAGTGTGCTTAACAGACAACCAAGTGTCGCTTTCCTGGATTCAGTGACTTTTAGTCTGTGCCCCCCACTTTTGGGGGTGGGGGTTGAATGACTTTCACAGGGGTCTCCTAAGGCAATCAGGAAACATAGATATTTACAGTACAATTCATAGTAGCAAAATTACAGTTATAAAGTAGCAGCAGAAATAATTTCATGGGTCAGGGATCAGCATGGGGAACTGTGGTAAAGGATCACAACATTAGGAAGGGTAAGAACCGCTGCTGTAATTTCCTTTCCTTTTCTGTACAGTAGTTTGCTTCCCAGGAGTTGGTAATTGCCTTGTGTTTTGTTTTGTTTCAGTAGTTTTCTATATATTTCTTTCTGCTCAACTTATGCCTTATAGTCAAAAGCCTTGACTAACCCACCAGTCTCCTGCCCTCGAATACCTCTGTAAAGCATCTAGACTGAGCAGTTTGTGAGTCAATGCTGCTGCTGCCACACAGTGCTGTGTGTAAAAGGAGCGTCAGGCTGCTTCCCGCCACACGGCTCCCCGGCTAGTTTACATCCAAAATAATTACACGGAAACTGTATTCATTTAAATACTGCCTGGCCCCTTATTTCTAGCCTCATATTGGCTAACTCTCACATCTTAATTAGCCCATTTCTAATAATCTGTATGTCACCACGGGGTCGTGGCTTACCGGGAAGATTCTAACCTATGTCCATCTTGGGC
>LOJH01042869.1:13289-25035 GCA_001685095.1 Ellobius talpinus
TCCAAGGCAGTTTCTTTATTTAACCAATGAAAGTAACACATAGGCAGAAGACCCTCCTACATCAGCTATGGCTCTCCTTTCATTGCCTCCCAGAAAGGCCAGGGTCTTCCTCTCTCTGAGTTTACTCACCAGCTTTGTTAAAAACACCCTCTGCAGGTCCTGGAGAAGAATAGAGACTTGACAAATTTTCTAAAGTCTTATGTACATATAAAAGGGTTAGTTGCATGGCTAGGTCTAAAATCTAAATTGGAAATCACATTGCTTAATAAATTGAAGCCCTCCCCTGCCCTCAAGCAATCTCTTTTTCCGGAATGTTCTCTCAAAGTCAGATCCGTATGGATCCTTCACCTAAAGCTTGGTTTTCATCTCTGAGGACTTTGGCACGGCAGTACCCAGTTCTGAAGTGCCACAACATGAAATCTTTCAGTGTAAGTCTGCTTCCTTATGTTTGCTGAGCATTCAAAGTTGCCTTTGTATTAGAAGAGTCAAATCCTCTGGGTGATCTGGCAGCTTGCTTTCCTGAAGTAGAAAACCTGATTGCTATTTGTAAGGGAAAAGATAATGAAACATGCATTTTTCTGAAGCTGGGGTATTAGCAATTAAATGTTGAAAGGGGATTACAGTAATTAAACTGGCCAACTAGAATGAACAGGAATGCTGCAAGGACTGAAGTGATGGTTCAGTGCTTAAGAGCATTTATGGCTCTTATAGAGGACCAAGGTTTGACCTCCCAGCACCCACATGGTAGCTCAGAACCATCCGTAACTGCTCTTCCAGAGGACCCTCTTCTGCACCAGGCACAATAAATAAATCTAAGAAAAAAATGAACTAAAAGGATGCTGCAATCATAGATACAAACATTTGCATGTCTTTGGTGGAGCAAATACACGTTGCATCAAGTGAGTTAGTTAAGACACTTATTACTTGAGTATCCAGTCGAGGCTTGCATTTTAGGCAGATAGATTGCTTTATAAGTTTCTCTCCAACTCTTACTAAAAGGAAAAATAGCCACTGTTGCCTGTGTAATTTCAGAGAGCTAAACGTACATAGTTTTGAGTCCCTTGTTTCATGCATTTGACTGACTAACCTCCAATTGCTTTGGCTAATAATTGTTATCCTTTGGGCAAAAATGCTTGCTTAAGAGTCATGCTTTCTTTTTCCAAAGTAGAAATTACAGTAAATCAACCATTAATTCCTTCTGTTTCATTGTATTAAAATTTAAGTTGGATAGAGGCACATAGCTTAGTGGTAGAGGACTTGCCTGCCATGCTTGAGGCCCTGGGTTAAAATCGCGAACCTCAAACATCACTGAAATGTACTATCGAAGAAACGCTAGCGTCTGAATGAGGTTCCAGATCCAGATCCGGCACTTTCCAGGGGCTGCCATTAACATGATGAACAGTGCGTGCACACTTGATGAGGAGGACCATGTGTGTTTTGATAAAGTATATAAAAAGCCAATGGGATGCTAGCAAAGGTTCGTGGAAACTAATGGTGAATCTCATTTCCTCCTTTGCCATAGCTCTTTGGAGACTGGGAAGCTCAAGTGCGGAGAATAATGAAGCTCATCGCCGGAGGTGGCTTGTCCATCACAGGCTCTCACAACATGTGCGGGGACTATCTGTACAGTGGCCACACGGTCATGCTAACGCTCACCTACTTATTTATCAAAGAGTGTAAGTCTAAAACAACCTTGCTTTGTAATGTTTTCGCCTGCCACTCCCCGTGGTCCTTTGGAAAATCAGTTTGTGGAAAGTCCCCTAAAGCCAGACTGGAGGCATGAGGACTGCTGTCTTATTGTGCCTGTGCACTCGGCGGGTGTGTGGAAAGACCTTAGCTGCAGCTCTTGCTGAGGATGCTTTGTTCCTGGATGCCAGCTGTAATATTTGGTCAGTTTTAAATATATGTAAATGGAATTATTTACATATGTGTGTATGTATATATGAGTTTGAGTGCTTGTATATGTATGTGTATATATATGTACATATATATGTGTGTGTGTGTATTCTACTTTTTCCTTTCAGATTGTTTTTGGTACATGAGACTTGGTTTATTCTTTCTAATTGCTGTTAGAATTTGAGCCCTATAATTGAACAACAAATTATTTGTTTCTCTGGAAAATTTAGTTTTCCTCAATTTTACTGTCAAACTGTTCAATGAACACTCTTTAAGCAGTTCCCATGAAGACTGATAAATGAAATAGGTTGCTGTGGTCTTGCAGAGGAGGGACGCATGCCACTGCCACAGTCTGGAAGTGTTTTAGGAGCATTGTAACTGAAAGCTAGTGTGCTGGGAGCTGAGAGTAGTAACGAGAAAGAGAATCAATAGATAAGTAGCAATGATCAGAGGGTACCCTAAGCTGCAAAGCAGAGTCGGTGGGGTACACTTAGGGAATGGGAGACAAGGGAACAATGTCTTCTGAGTCTCTTTCAAAGAGGGAGAAAGCACCCCTGCAGGAGCTTTCAAGGGGCATTGGAGAGAGCAGACCAGAGACAGGTCATTGGCTTCTGTTGTAGTTATGCAGAGTGGGTGTGGCCTGACCTGCCCATCACCCATGGGGAGAAGTGGAAGGTACAGAAGTGGGGGGTACATATCAGATAGGAAGTAGGGAATGAGGAAAAGGAAGCAGATTGGCCAACCCTGACCTTGAAACAAAAGTAAAAGGATGTGACTATGTGATGAAATAAAGTGAATTCTCGTAATGTCTATTCAAAGGGTATATGAACCTTATCTCACAATATAACCAGGTATAGAAAATGGGAACCTTAGGGGTCAGATGCCATTGGCCCTTTGGGAAAGGAGTGCCTGCCCCCTACTGGTCAACACCTGAAATAGTTTCTCGTGTTAAAATCTGTAAGGGATCATAAGCACCACACAGGACCAGGCAAGCACCGTGCAAGAATCACAAGACTCTGGTGTGGGATCCTGAAACTATCAGCCACCAGCACTATGACCCTGGGAAAAATCTTTAATCTCTGTGCAACTTTTCGTTTCTTCATCTTTAAAATGAATTTTTATTTCATGAGTGGGGAAGAAGTTATAAACATTAAAACAAGTGGTGTGGATGGATACTCACAGAAAATGTATAGTAGCTGCTATTGCTGTATCATTAAGGTATCAAGTATGAATATTAGTGGGCTGTTCCTGCCCCCACCACCCAATTTAAAATTGGGAAAAAAACCCTTTCCTCCCTCTCCTCCTGATCCCCCTTGTCCTTGTTTATTGTTCTGTAATTATACAACCCTGTGATTAGTCTCTTCCTCCGGTCTCCCCTTCCGGCAAGGCTTCCCCACCGAGGCCATCCTTTGCCTCCTCTGAGCGTTGGTCCAGGCATCTTGAGCAGGACCTTTCTCTGGGCATGGTAGATGCACACTGCCTGAGTGGGTGACTGATGGACCTCTTGAACATCCAGGAAAATGGCAGTACCTTCTTCCCGGAAGTGGGGGCAGTAGATCCCTTCCAACTTCTCTCTGAACTCCCAGGCCCTCTAGCCCCCTACCCCCTTGAGAATTGGAAAGAGGAAGACATACCTTTACTAACAGAGGGCTGTCTCAGCCGTCTTCCCAGATCTGGGTACAGAAAAGTATTTGTGTGGCAGGGTCCTGTCTTTAGGAAGACATTTGAACTACAACTTCCAGGCATTTGTTCTTTTATTTATATTTCAGAATTAGCAGCCTCACAGTCTTTCTGATGATTGTTTAGTTACAGAACCCAGAGGGCAGGATGGCAGCCAGAGTGAGATGACTGTGTAATTACAGAACCCAGAGGGCAGGACGACAGCCATAGTGAGGTGATTGTGTAGTTACAGAGCCAGGAAGGCAGGACGGCAGCCGTACCGATTATGCTGCTTGGTTCGTGTTTAAGCCTCTGTGGCACAAACATGAGCTAAATAAAGATGACTCCACTGAGTATGCCAGACTGGTGGGGGGAAAGGCCATGAGGCCTCAACTCTACACAGAGAACTATAGACAACTGAGTAAAGCTGGGAACACGAGAGGGAGGCTCTCCCCAGGGAAGAGCATAGCAATTGATTGCCCAGTGTCAGACGATCAGCCCTGAAAACATACGTACAAGTAATATTATATGGACTCGGCAGGATATTGTGAATGTGTGTATATACGAACTCAAATGTATACAGTAACAGTGAAAAAAAAGGAGGCCTTGAACTTGAAGGAGGAGAGTGGGTAGGGCCATATGGGAGGGTTTGGATGGAGGAAGGAGAAGGGAGAAATGTTGTAATTAAATTAAATTTTAAAAATGGATCTGTGACACATTGGGTATTGGGTTTATATAAAGCATTTGCCTCAATTTATCGACAGGCGAAATTTAATTAATGGTCATTGGATAGGGCTGGGGGCAACGGCTCGGGGGGTGAAGTGCTTGAGGTGTGAGCATGAGGATACCAGGTAGGCACAGAAGTGTGCTTGTAATTCCAGAGCTGGTGTGCACAAGACAGGGAGTCCTGGGAGCAAGCTGAGGAGCTAGAGTAGCTGAACTGGTGAGCTGTGCTTTCGATTGAGAGACCCTCCCTCGGCACATAAGGTAGAGAATCAAAAGAATAACTCGTCCACAACCTCTGGCTTCTACGTGTGAGACACACATGCACACATGTGTCTACACTCCTACAAACATGCGTATACATACACACATAAAAATGTCAATAGACAGTCTTTGAAAGTAGCCAGCTGTGGTGGCACACACCTTTAATCCCAATACTTGGGAAGCAGAGGCAGCCGGATCTCTATGTGTTCTAGGCCAGGTTGGTTCACAGAGTGAGTTCCAGGACAGCCGGGCCACACAGAGAGACCCGCTGTCAAACAAACAAGCAAATGAAAAAACAAAACAAAACAAAAAAAAATGGAGTGCAATGCCATAACCTGTGCATATTTGGTTATAGTCACCATTCCTTTTTATACATTTATTTACTTTTATTTTGTGTGCATTGGTGTTCTGCCTGCAGGTTTGTCTGTGTGAGAGTGTCAGATCTTAGAGTTAGATAGCTGTGAGCGGCACTGGGTGCTAGGATTTGAACCTGGGTCCTCGGGAAGAGCAGTCAGTACCTTTAACCACTGAACCATCTCTCCAGCCTCCGTCATCACCTTTTCAGTTACATTTCTAATTATACAAAGCAACTTCTAGCCCTATATAAATTACTGCTGCTTGTCACGTCCCTCATTGAAAGTTGTTTCCATGGTTGTAGAGAAATAAAGTCTTTTGGTCTGTTGGCCCAGGCTTTCAGGAGAACAGATGTAAGACAGCTGGTCTTGGGAATGGCAGAGGCATGACCGAGCGCCCTTCATGGTATCTGAGAACCGGGACTGTTGCAAAGTTTTCTTCTTTCTAGATTCCCCTCGGCGACTCTGGTGGTACCACTGGGTTTGCTGGCTCCTCAGCGTCGCGGGAGTCTTCTGTATTCTCTTGGCGCACGACCACTACAGTGTGGACGTGCTGGTGGCCTACTACATCACCACGCGACTCTTCTGGTGGTACCACACGATGGCCAATCAGCAAGTGAGCCTGCCCCTTCCCTTCCCTGCCTCCCACTTTAGCTGCTCATGCCCAGCTCGGTGCCGCCATCGTAGGCTGGGGTCAGAGGAACAGGGAGGAAAAGAAGCTGTGGATATTTTCCACAGCTTCTCCTTATTAGGAGTAGCAGACTGAGAAGGCCCTGGCTTTTATACCTCCGAGCCTCTGCAGAATCCATTTTGTAAAGTGTTACCATAATGACACAGATACTGCTTTCTTCCGAAATATAGACCCTCACTGTCTGTGAAAAGAATATGCGCCAAGCCGGTGTCTACACTTTGCTTACTGTGCCTTCTTAACCTCCTTTTGTTATGATGGGCCCCTCACTAGTTTCATGGTTATATTTAAGTTTTCCCCCTATTATAAGCATAGGCTAGAAAGGAAAGGCTGAGATATTTAACAGGCAAGCGTTGAGGGAGTCTCAGTTTCCCTTGCTGTGCCGGAATTCTATGGGTTCGGGGTATAGTATGGAGGACCAAGAGTGAAGCTGGGCTACATGGGTGGGTGTGGGGCAAGTCTGGGATCCTTTGAATTTCAACATGGGAAGCGTTTTTAAATGAAAGATTATAAGATAAACAATGTACGTGTTCTTCGCTTTCTTAGGTGCTAAAGGAAGCATCCCCGATGAACCTCCTGGCCAGGGTGTGGTGGTACAGGCCATTTCAGTACTTTGAAAAGAATGTCCAAGGAATTGTACCTCGATCTTACCACTGGCCCTTCCCCTGGCCAGTAGTCCACCTTGGTAGGCAAGTTAAATATAGCCGGTTGGTAAACGACACATAACAGCGCTATGAAGAGGGGAGTGAGGACCTGTCCGACGTGCTAAGAACTCCATGAGAGAAGATGCCATAAACAAACACCTCCCTCCTGCTATTATCTTTCAACAGTTACCTTGACTTAACCTATTGAGTTACCTGGTCAGCACTGTGATCTTTTTTTTTTTCTCTCCAAAGGACCTACGGTGGACAACAATAAAGAAAATTGACCCTTCTCATGCACTGTACGCATTTCCTGTTGTTAAGCCAGGGGCTTCTCTAACCGGCAGCCACCATTTCCTCTGTGCAATTCAGCAGCGCCACCGTGCGCTTCCATGTCATAAGCTCTGGCCTTTCCAGCCATATCTGGAAATAAAGTGTGTTATTTTCTTGGGAAAACATACTTTTCATATCTCTTGCCCCAAAGACAGGGCTGTAAGCCATTTTCTAGCAAATGTCTCTATGAAGGGTTCAACGTGTCTGAACGGGATTTGGTTCCAAAATCTCTCTGCCTGCTGTGCTGATGCTCAGCTGAAGATGGTAGGTCTGGAGAGGTCTGCTCACTTGGGGTTTTATAAAATCAGCAGAGACGGTGTATTAAAAACTGCAAAAAAGGAAAAAAAAAGATTCTGTTATAAAGTGATTTTTCTAAGTATTTCTTAACTTTATTTTTCAAAATGATGTTATGAAAACCAAATTTGAAGATTTTTACATGTCACAGAAAAGAGTGAAAATTTAAAAATGCTTCTTGGGAGAGAAATTTGTCTATGTTTCTAGTGCCTTTCTTGTCTTGAGTGTATGGTCGGTAGGCAATCTTAAATGTTTTTATTTAAAATAAAGTATTCCATGAAAATATAAATGTATGTATACACTACTAAATTTTGCATTTATAGCTAAATTAAATGAAAAGACTGCTAATGGTTTTAAAAATGTTTTGAATTAAAGAATAGGGTCGTGAATTAAGAGTATGTGCCCATTCACATTTTGTGAGCTGGCAGTGATGGCACATGCCACTGCAATTATTTCATCTATTTGGTAGTTCAGTTTTAACTACTCAATAAAAACAGCCATGAATATCTTTTTTAAAGAGAGTTTTGAAAATGATCACTTAGCCTAAAACTTGAAAGCTATAAATTAGTTGTCCATACTCTCATGACAATTTTGTTGGTGAATAACAACAAAAAAGAGATCTATTTCTTTAAAATAGATTTGTGCAGAAACTGCATGTTTTACTCCTGACATGCGTGTGTTTGGGGAAGTATTCTGCTCCATACTTGCCAACGTGGAGAACAAAATAGTTTTCTAAGAATGAAGAAGTGTGTATATATGTGTGTGTGTGTGTGTATACAGACACACACACACATATATAAAATATCCATTCTGTATTTTATGTGCAGCAGAATTACCTTCTGTAGGTTTTGTGTGTGTGTGTGTGCACAAGCGTGTGTGTGTGTGCGCGTGCGCAAGTGTGTGTTACTCACAAGGTGATATTTGTGTTGTAAAACAATAATGGTGAAGGAAATAAAAAGGCTTTTAAATTTTTGTTTGTTTTGAATCTTTGTAAAGTTATTATTCCAGAGCGTATACTGAGATCTTACAGCTTACCTAATCATAAATTAATCAAGATGCACTTTGTAATAAAAACTGATACTGAAAGTATGTGGCTCTTCTGTTGTGTTCATCTTCACGGAACTCATGACCTTGTTAAATCAGGGCCGAAAACCAAACCTCTAGATCTCCTCAAAGCTTGTGTGATCCAAATCCTTATTATTTACCTGTTTCTCCATGCAGGACTTTAAGATGTATTTTTATCATCAAAAACTCCTACAGCTCTTTGTTTTTCAGTCTGTAAAAGGAAACACAGGTAAGTTAAAATCAAACTGTTACCATTGCTTACCAATACCTGTGAATTCTTGAATTCTCAACCAAATTACTCACTTTTTTTTTCTGTAATGAACCAATGTAACCTTTTCCCCGTAGATGGGAAGGAAGGGTTTGAGGCAGTGGTTCTCAAACTTCCTAATGCTGAGACCCTTTAATACAGGTCCTCATGTTGTATTAAGCCCCGACCGTAAGATTATTTCATTACTACTTCATACCTATAATTTTGCTACATTATGAATTGTAATGTACATATCTGATATGTGACCCCAAATGGGTCATGACCTACAGGTTGAGAACCTCTGATCTGAGTCGAGGTTCAGTGGCAGAGTGTGGACAGTTTGGGAAAACTCTTCACAGAAACATGATACTGATCCCTGATTTAAGGTACAGAAGGGTTTAATAGAAGAGGCCTGTCTTTTTTTGTTAAAGGAGAGCCCCAGGGAGGCCGGTAAAACCAGACTGCAGGGAGTTTGGAGTTTGTGTGTCCCAGGCCTACAGAGCAAACAAAATGCTGCACCTGGTCCATCTTCAACTCTGGTGGGGTTGGCTTCCCTTGTGCGCTAAACAGATGCTGTGTATTGAAAAGGAAGCAGGGTGGGTAGCCATATGAATTACTAACACATTTTAGAAATGGGCTCTTTTTCTCCCTCTAAGAAACTTGAGGTAGTGTTTTGTTGTGGTAGAGGGTTGAATCCAGGGCCTTGAGTCTTCTGGGCAGGTAGTGTGCCATTTGCTGCGTCCCTGCCGCACCATCCCCACGGTCTCATGTAGCCTAGGCTAGTCTTGAACTCCTGATCTGCCTTCCCCCTACTTTCCAAGGGCTGGGATTACTGGTACACACCAGCACAGCCAGCTTCCTTCCCTATGTTGCTATAGGGTCTGAAGTTACCTAGTCTGGCCTCATATTTGCTGTCTCAGACAGGCTTAAAGCATGTAAGACCCTTCTGCCCCAGCCTCCTGAATAACAGGAGTGTGCCATAACAGCTGCCTGAAACTTGAGGCAATTATATTAAAATGTATAGTTAGGAGTTTGTTTGCCATATGTGTGCCAGGGAATTGCCTTGTTAGCTTCACATCGAGTACATGCTGAATATTGAGGAGCGCATTCTTTTTCCTCCTGTGTCCCCATTATTCCCCCCAACAATTTCACATCTACTTTCAGTTTATGTACCTACATGATTTTATGTGACTATAAAATCTATGAGCGAAAATGAGAGGGGATATATGCTATCTGTCCTCCTCAGACAGGCGTAACTTGCTTCTACCTTCTGTAGATCCCATGAAGGACACAGAAACGTCTTTTTATTCTGGAGTTGCACCTGTAGGTTCTGCCCTGTTGGATCAGATGAAGCCCTAGACAACCGCGACAATTATTTCACTCATCTGATGAGTTAAGCATGCTACGTGTGTTATCTTGGTAATCTTCATGCAACCACGATGTAGTCTGTTATGTGTAGACCAGTCGGAGGGACTCAGACCAGGGCGCAGATGCGGTAAAGGGAGTCCCCACGTTCCACCCTTCCCAGGCAGCGCTGGGAGCTATTTCTGAACGTAATGAATCAACAGTGGCAGAAGCCTCTGCTTCTGAGGGTAAGCGTAAGCGGGATGACTATTAATGATGGCCTGAGTCACAGGAAATGTACACCGTGAGGTGTGAGGGAAATGGACCAGTACCCTGGTGATCATGTGGTTTTTTCTATCTGAGGCATACCAGCTTTGATCATTTTGGTGTTTCATAAACTTGGTTGGAACCACAGAAGATGAGAATTTATGCCACTGTAATTTGGCCCCGACTACACAGAAAGTCAACTAGGTTTTGAGTTTACTCTGGAATAGTATGCTGCACAAATCACTCAATAGCCTTTATCTTTTTCTCCCTGTGGTCAGCAGCCTTACTTGAAGGAAAGTAAAACTCTTAGTATTCTGCTTCTAGCAACTATTTCAGAATACAGGTTAGAAGGAATTTATGTGATCCTTGTCATCAAAGGATCTCAGTATACCAGTTATTCCCCCTTCTGTCGGGTGCATGATAGTGTGTGCTTGTAGTCCCAGATAACTGAGGCAGGAGGATTGTTTCACCGCTCAAAATTCCAACCCTGAGCAACAAGACCCTGCCTTAATAAACAAGTGTCTGGGAGGTGACTTGGTGGTTAAGGGGGCTTGCTATATTTTCCTGAGGACCTGAGTTCAAATCCCAGCACCACAGGTGTGTTATGCACCTGTACCTTCCGTACTGGGGGAGGAGCATTGAAACAGGAGAATTTGCTGCCCCAAGCCTAGCTGCAGGTTCAGCGAGAGACACTATCTCAGTGCAATAAGGTGAAGTAGAACAGGATGCCAGTGTTCTTGGCATGGCCATTGTATCTATATACATAAAAGAGTAAGATATATCTAAAGTTTGTTCTGGAGTTTATAGTGTGTGTTTTTACCTAAGCTATGCCTGTCTTGAGTGTAGTGTAGGATCTGTCTCACCTTTGTATATGCTCAGCTCCTCCTTCCTGTCCCTTGGGAGCATTGCTGCCGGTCACTTATCCAAACGTCATAATCACCCAGTACATCATCACCATATTCCCTGAAGCAAGCAGTTATCTTTTAGGTTTAATTAAGGACTAGAGGATTAAGAATCAGAAAAAGTCAATGACTGTTTATGTAGTGGTGTGCTTTATGTAGATGTAAGGGTTTTGTCTCTTCTGGGGTTTTTTGAGACAGGTTTCTCTTTGTAGTCCTGGTTGGCCTGGAACTCAAAGATCCTTCTGCCTCTGTCTGCAGTTACAGTGTGTGCCACCACACCCAGCTAGGTGTAAGCTTCTGACCGCCATTTTCATTTAGGCTTGAGGAAATTCTCACTCCTTGCTGAGCAGGTTAGCTGGTGATGAACTCTTTTAGCTTTGTCTTGGAATGTGTTTATTTTCCCTTTACTCCCAAAGGATACCTTGCTGGGTGTGTGGGATTCTAGGTTGCATGGTGTGACTCTATGGCCCACATCTTGTTGACATGGCTTCTTACTGGAGGCCTGCTGTCATCCTTGTTTCTCTGATGGCAGTTAGAGTCTTTCCATTGGCTTCTTCAAAACAGACCTTCGCTGTCTGTTTGTATAGGACATGCCTAGGCGTTGAGGTTTTAATGTTTAATTTCAGTGTTCTGTGAGCATCTCACGTGTCTACTCTAGTGTCCATCATTAGCTTTGGAAAGTTCCCAGCTATGACAACTTCAGATCTTCTCCACTCTCCTTCCTGGTGATATGTTGAACCTTCTGGAGGGGCCTCAAGGTTTGGAATGTTTCTTTGATTTTTCCTGAAATTTTTTTCTTTTTGTATTTCATGTAAATATCAAGCTTGCTTGTTCTTCGGCAGTGCTGTCCCACTGATGAGCACACCACAGACACTCTTTGTTTCTATTCCAGTACTCATGATTTCTGACATTTCCCTTAGCCCTTGAATTTCCCATCTGTCTCACAAAGGACTCTTTCCCTTGACCCACTTTGTCCAGCTCGGGCCTGCATATTCTTACTTGAAGTTCTCTGGATATTCCTCTCTCTCTCTCTCTCTCTCTCTCTCTCTCTCTCTCTCTCTGTGTGTGTG
>LOJH01042870.1:0-10244 GCA_001685095.1 Ellobius talpinus
TGTCTGAGGTGGGATCATACATGATCATGTCTGAGGTGGGATCACACAGATCATGTATGTCTGAGGTGGGATCACACAGATCATGTATGTCTGAGGTGGGATCACACATGATCATGTCTGAGGTGGGATCGCACAGATCATGTTATGTCCGAGGTGGGATCACACAGATCATGTATGTCTGAAATGGGATCACACAGATCATGTATGTCCGAGGTGGGATCACATGGGGGCATGTCTGAGGTAGGAGAGCTCACTGCCATCTTACCAGAGCCCCTCGGCGCCCTCCTCCACTACTTCCACCATATCTCCACTCCTCACGGCAAGAGCGTCAGGGCCCTCCTTCTCGTCACCCATCACCACCGTGTATTTACCGGGAGCCTGAGGATGGCAAAGGAGCAAAGCTAAAACTTCAGCCTGTCAGTACTTGGTGCCTCTCAGTGCCGGCAGGCCAACAACAATGTACCCTCCATCTTCTGTGCAGTGCTAGCTACGCACCAGCAGGCGTTCCTGCATGAGAGCAGGTTCCCACGGCCAGCAAGGGGAGGGCCAGTGCTATACTGGGTCCCTGCCATTTGTGGAGGTTTTGTGAAATTTCTGGCTTAAATTAGAAAGACTCCTAGTGCTAGGGGGATGGACAACTCATGAGGTGACCATTTTAAAGACAAAAATGGATGCTCCAGTGTGTCCACGGCGCTACGTGTCGCTGTGGGCTCCTGAGCGCCTTGCTAATTTCCAAGCCAGTATGGCTATAGCTTTAGGAAAGTTTTGTTAGAATATTTGACCAGCGTGAGGCATAAGCTGCCCCCTTAAGAAGGGGTGAACCATGCTTGAGCTCTAGGCAGGTGGGCACACAGGTCCAGGGCACTATAGGTAGTGGATTGTGATTCAAGTGAGCATTGCGCCTCTCTGGATGAGGAACAGTGGCTGAAAGGAGGACCCAGGCCAAGGTGGATTTGTTTAAGGGACACAGAGGCCACCCTGAGCTGTCCGCCCACAGGGAGACCAATGTTACCAGCTTCTTGGAGCCCACGCCACCATCTTCCTCTGCATCCGATGAATTGATGAGCTCCTCAGCACTGGACCAGCCTCCGTCTTCCTCAGGGGCTTCCAGAGAGCGGGATGTTTTGCTCCAGCCTAGGAGAAACAGCTTCCTGTGAGGTCCACGCCCATGACAGTCACCACTACCCAAGTGTGTTCCATATGAGGCCCACAGATCCCCTGGAATATACAGCCTGAGACTCTGAACATGAGCCTATACTTTCCTAGTTCATTGAACTGTGCCGCACGTGACAGCTCTGACTGCCCCCTGGGTCCTTCTACACTGTTATAAAAAGCTGGGTACATTCTTATTCTTCTGTGACTGCACAGTACAGGGAGTTAGGGTGTGGGGGTGAGGGTGTCTGCCTAAATCTGCTGGGCCACTCTCAGGGGTAAGATGAGGCCCAGGACTGTCCTGGATGTCTATACCTTCTTCAGGTTCCAGCCCTATCAACGCCACCTACTGGGACCCTGGGAAGGGACGGGGTCTTCAGTTGAAACCGTGATGGCTAACATCACTTTGCTGGCTGGGAAAACAACTTCCAGCAAGAATGATCATATAAATCCCTGACATGTGATGGGAGATGCACACAGTTGTGGTTCTCACTGGACAGGTTAACAACCAGGTGGACGTCGAGCTGTGTGTGGATAACCTAGCAATCCCAGTCCTGCCATCGGGCAAATCCCCTGGATTGGCCAATGGGCCCCCACATTTCCTATTGCTTCATTCCTGTTTCTCTTGCTCCACAGGGCAGCGTCAGTATTCCCATTTTCAGAAAGATGGAGATGTCAAGTTCCTATTGAGCAAATTCCTCAGACAGTGATAGGATGAGGTGACTACCCCATCCTTCCTGGTACTAAATGCAATCACTGTGTGACACTGGAGGACACATCAGCACACAACAAAGCAGAGCAAGGAAAGCCAGCCTGCTCGTTGGAGCTGCATCTAGATACCCCTGGTGTCATACTGTACTAGGTGCTGGTGCAGTGTGGGGGGTGACGGAATTACAGAAGAGCCCCCATGAAATCAGGGCAACAGAGAGGACTGCTAGTCCCTCAGCCACTCCCATGGCTGAGCATGCTCAGAGCCAGTGATGAAAACCCTCTGCCAAGGAACACTGGGAAGGCCCTTCTGTCTTCCTAGGAAACAGGTGGGCCCAGATACTCCCCAGACACCTGAACTCTGCAGGGTCAGGGCCCACCCCCACTATGGCAGGACTAGCTAGAGCCCTTATGATCTACCTCCCCGAGGCCAGACTCCAGCGCCTGGGGACAGCTGTGTACTTGGTGCTGGAAAGTGCCACACTAGGCTTGCATACAGGTAAGAACTGGGTTCTAGGGGTTTTCAGCTACAACTAGGTGGCCTTCTTGCATGTGCAGGCAGCTTGACTCATATCTCTCCTCTTCCCCTCCAACCATCATGCTGCTACAAAGCTCCCACGGGGGCCTCTAGATAATCAGAAGCGAAGTCCAAGGGCAGCTGGAGCAGATGAACACTCCCAAGCACACCTCCTATCATCAGAGACCGTACTATATAGAAATCTCTGCCTTCCTTGGTGTTTCTACGAGAGACTCCCAGCAGCTCACTCTTTGGCAACTACCATCGCTCACGAGGGTCAGCTGACCCAGATGGCAGCACCAGATCATGCTGCTGCCTGTAGCTGTTGGACACTATTAACAGGAAGCCCAACATGCTCGTCTAGCAGTGTCCAGGGACCAGATGTGAGACAAGGACACCGAAAGATTTAGAAGCATGATGACCTCAAATTAAGTGGCATTACACTCTTCGGGGATTCTGGGAGAGTGCATTAGAATGTTAGCCAATTTCCTGGCACAGCTTTCTCTCTCTCTCTTTCTCTCTCTCAGGTGTGGGCCGCATCTGCACTTCAGAAGGTAGAAAGGAAGGGAATGACTGGCCCTCTTATGCTACCTGGCCTTCTCTGCAACCCAGAAGGCTGCAATGTTGCCACTCATACTCAGGGGAAGGGACACTGGCAGAAACAAAACCACTAAGCTGGGACAAAGAGGGAATAGCATTCAGCACAGCCACGGCTGTGTCTGTCATCTCCAAACACCATGTCCCATGGAGGGATTTCTCGGGGTTCTGGGTAGCAAGCGGAAAGTACTGAATGAATAAAAACAGACCTTCACAGGACATCTCAAGACAGTAAGGGACTCCTGAGCAATGGGGAGCTTAGCATCAGGAAGCAGGGCATCTACTCGCTTGGGAACTCTAGACAGCTGCTGACCTCTGGGGTTGCAATTGGGTAATTAGGGCTTGGATCATGGAGGGTTAGAATGAGCCTGGCAGTACCATGAGGATGGCCCTGAGAATCCTCGGAGGAAAAGGGAAGCCTTTGGTTTTCCAGGGAGAAGGAAGCAGGGACCTAAAGCCTAGAGTGGAGCTGAATTCTGGGGATCCACATGAATGGCCATCTGCCTGGTGCAAAGACCTGGTCCTTCTGCTTGTTCCCACCCAGCATGGCTGGGACAGCTGGTGACCTGGGGGAGGGTGCAGGGACCATGGCCCTTTGAACAGGGCAACTGCAGCCTATACCAGCACTGAGAGATAAATCCCAGTGTAAACGCTGGTCAGCCAAGCTGTGCCTGAGCCTCTCTGCTTGCCACTGATGGGCCAAGGAGACAGCAGGAATGTGGCATCTTCCAGCACCTGTCATTGGGCATCAAACTGTGAACCATCACTTGCTCCTGGCTTGTCTGATCTATGCGCTTTCATCCTACGAGCCCTGCACAGCCACAGACAGCATGCCTGGCTGGTGGTCAGGGGTCAGGGGTTGGGGGCTGCCGCACTACCTCGCAAACCAAAGGGAGTCGGGTCGCTCTTTACTTCATGCCGCTTAGCTTTTTTGTCGGGACTGGTCGGAGAGGCTGCAGGAAGAGGAAGAGGCAAAAACACAACAGTAGAGAGAAAGCAGAGAAAGTGTGGAGGGAGTGGAGGAGGCAGATAAAATGTCTGAGATGAAATGACGGAGGGACCGCACAGGGAAGTGGAGAGGCCCAGAGAGCGGAGGCGGAGGCGGGAGGCGGAGGCGGGAGGCGGCGACCTTTGCCGTCAGTCATCCTCTTAGGGGCTGCCCTCAGCTCTGCTTCAGAAAGAACGCAGTGACAGAACAAGTGTTGCTTTCCGTCAAATTTGAAACCAACGGAAAATTATCAATTGAGAAACCCTCTGATTATTAGGACCCAGGCCTGTGACTTGGGAGAGCTGGAGTATCTGAAGGGAGTACTGTGCAGAACCGAGGCATGCCAGGGCCAGGGCTGCCCTGAGCTTCGGTCACCACGGAGCATTCCCAGGGGACAAAGCTATTTCAGCTCTCAGTTCAAAGGCTTTTTCTCCCACTGTGCACTAGCAAACACCCTAGAAGACACCTGGGCATGGCACTGAGCACTCAAGAGTCATGGCAGCAAGAAAGGCAGAGGCCTGCAGAGCCAATGGGAAAATGCAAGGTGAGGCAGAGGGGGCAGGGGGCGGGGAGAAGGGGTCAAGCCAGAAAAGTGGCTAGCAGCTCCAGATTTTAGCAGGCCACACTTGCAAAGCTGGCTGGCTCTCTCGGCATCCAAAAGGCACCCCTAAAAGATAACGTCGGGCATCCGCGTCTACACGGCGTCAGTTGGCAAGAATGACAGGGTAAGAAATGTGGTTGTGTGGCTGCGTATGGCGCCAGAGGCTGCCACACGAAGATGGTGTGGAAGGCAGAGGGGGTACTGCCTCTTTACCTTTCTGACCTTTGAGGTTAGCCAAGCCCTGCAGCGTGAAGCGCTTTCTGGAAAGCGCAGAGCTTTCAGAGGTAGAGCTAGGGACCGCATCGTCTAGGAGGGAGGAGAGACAGAATGCAGACAGCATCGGGGAGGGAGGACGACAGGGTGCAGAGGGCACCAGCCATGGATTGGGGGTTGGTGGGTGGAGGGAAGTTGCCCATTTTAGGGTGACCCCGAATGAGAGGTCAGTGTCCTGGAGCGATCCTGAGCTCTCCCATGCTAGCTGGTGGCCATTCTGTGAGCAGTGCCTGAGTGGGTCACACTGCGGGTGACACTCACCTTTGCCCTTCTCGGGGGGCTTTGGCAATGACGAGCTCACATATCCTTCCAGGCTCAGGGGGTCTGTCTTCCTGTCTTCGAGCTTCTTGACATTTCTTGTGCTCCCTTTCGTGGGACTGAGGGCACCAGTGACCAATAAAGAAACAGCATGTCGGTCAAGGCTGGGCACTGAGACATCTTGGCCCCTACCCTGTCTTGCAGGTACCATCCCTCATTTGAAGCTGGTGGCCAACTGTCATCAGGGTGTAGCCTTGGCATGCTGACTACCATGAGAACTGATCCAGACAGGGTGTTGTGAAGCAGGGGACTTGCTGAGGAAGGTAGGGCTAGAGACAGCACCTTTGGGCCTGATGTCCAGGCATAAGTCACTGACACATAGTCCCCAGATGACACTGGAGGGCCTTGCACGGACGCATCTCAGGGGCACAGGGAGGCCTTGTGGCATGTGCCGAAGCCCTGATATTTTTCCTCGAGTCTTGGAGACAGTTTCACTATGCTTCAGTAGGTCCTCCGTGTCCTGTGCTAGACTGTAGCACGCCCATCTGCTTTTTAGGCCTCTGATGGATACGCTGCCATGCTCACCTGGTGCTGGACGGCGCAGGCAAAGGTAGGCTGTGGGACTGTTCCAGGGCTCTGTGTTGGCTGGCTTCTGCAGAAGGGCAAAGGACCGCGCGTCACTTAGCAGCAGGAACTGGGCACCCGTGCGCTCACAGGTTAAAGGCTCTTGGACAGTTGACAATGATACACGAGAAAACATACAAAAGCCAAAGGGAGCCTCACCCCGGCAGGCCTGAAGCTGGCTGGTCAGAACCTTCCGGATCTCATTCACCCATGCTGCTTTAATCTCAGGAGTTGGGGCCTGTCCCAAAAGAGAGATGGGAATCAGTGATCAGAAAAACATGCCGCCGGTTCCAAGACAATCCTAGGGATCAACAGACCCCCATGCAGGGAGGGACAGAAGGAGAAGGAGGTAGGAATGCCCCTTTGTGGGTCTCTTAGCCCTGCAGCCCAGGACTGGCTGCAAAAGGCTGTGGGTTTATGCAGGTGCCCAGGGGCATGGCAAAGAGAGCCAGTTAGTGGCAGGAAGGCCAATTCTTCTGCTGATGCTGGTGCACTGGGCTAATTGCACAAGTGGCTTGGCCTGCAAAACAGGTCTCCTGGAGTGTCCTCTATTTGACCTTGCTTTAGGTGACAGGCACAACCACGAGTCTCACACTCACACCAGATGGGTGTGACCAGGTCAAGAACATTACTAGAGGCCAGGATTTCTGTTCTGCATTAACACAGAGGTCTGAATCCCAACCTGAGTACTACTGCTGGGGCAGCTGCTGGGCCCCAACTTTGATGCAGCTCTGTGAGGGCTTCTGGGATGGGTATAAAACTAGAAGGCACCAAGGCTGCCACTACCATGGCTATGGTGTGCTGACCAGTTGCCAACTCACCTGTGATTCTGAGGGCAAGTGAAGGACTCAGCCAGAATGAGCAAGGACCTTCATGGAGTACTTAGGTTCTTGCCAGGGTCTCATGGAGAGGATGCTATTCTATGAGTCTACTTTGTAACTCTCCCCTCTCTCCCATTGGCCAGTAAGGACAGGTAGGCTGCATAATCTACCAGAGAGCCAGGCTGCACAGGCAAAGCTCTCTAGGGCTATCAAGAGATGTGGAAGCCAGAGCCACTGCTGGTACCGCCTGTCTAGCACCCTGTATGCATGTGTTCCCAAATTCCATCCTGTGGCCCAGGGAAGTGCCCTAGTGTGACAACTCCTGCTCCTGGGGGATGAACCTAATGGAGATGGTTGACCTGGTTCTCACTGGTCACCCTGAATAGGCTCAAGAGCTCCCTTGGTTCCTGGCTTTCAGGGCAAGTGAGGGGCTCTACCTGAATGATGTAAACCTCCTCTCTTGCATTGTACCAGATCTCGAACTTCTTGGCGTCACCCTTCACATTCTCTGTGATGCCGACCGCTGTCATCTGATGGCACAGAAACAGAGACAAGACAGGCATCGGTGTGCATGGCGGAGCCGCACATCCTATTTGGCAATGATGGAAGCTGAAGGGGCATTTGGGGTGGGGCAAGGGCTAAGGATGGAGGGAGTCCCAACACCCACTTCCATGGGTAGGAGCTGGAGTCCGATAACCCTTCATGTTAGACTGAGGCTTGTTTGGGGACTGAATTCCTTCCCTCAAATTGCTGGTTGAGCCACTCACATTCAAGGACTGCTTGTAGCTGTAGGAAGGAGCCTTCTCGTACCCCTCCCCGTTCTCCTCCCTCTTCTTGCAAAAGAGGACAGCCTTCTCGTGCAGAAACAGGTGCCGTTGCATGGGCTTGAACCTGGCTAGCTCCTTCACTTTGGTATGGCCCTTCTTGTGGTCTGTCCAGACACTGAAGGAGCCTTGCATCAGCAGTTTCCCCAGGTCACTGAGGTTTCCCTGGAACACAGGACACATGCTGGGGCTTGCAAGGCAGGCGAACTTGGTTGGGCTGGGGTTCTAGGGCACATTGGAAAAATACATGCTTGCAGCATTCTAGAAGGAGCAAATCTTGGGAGGTGGCAAAGGATCAGTTGGCTGCAGGGGTTAGGAAGGAAGAGGCATAGCATGGAGGAGCCATGGGATACCACTATGGTGGAGAAGGGACAACACCCAGAACCCTGACGTACAGTGGACTTCAGTTAATGACATATCCCCACAGGCCTGTCAGGTGTCACACCAACATGGAAGTTTATGATGGAGGAGGCTGGGGGCAGGGATGGGTGTTTAGGGAATATGAGCTTCACCCTCAATTTTAATAAATCTAAAACTGTTAAAAAATAAATAAAACCTAGTCATTTAAATAAACAGAAAATGAATGCTAAATGGACATTCAGAGAAGCAAAACCCTTCTATGCCAACTTGAGGTGGGTCTATGCAGAGAAATTAACTCTAGCCGGCCACTTGCCATAGCCACTGAACTACAGACTCTATCACAGAAAACACAGGGTCCCACCTGCTGTCCAGGGAGTAGACAGGAGGGAGGAGTCTTGGAGTGGCATCCCTGTTGGAGAAGCCTCACCCTCCTGGGGGAACAGCCTTGGCCTGCTCCACATGTGGACAAGCTCCTGACTCAGAACATGGGGTTTCCCTAGGCCCTGGGCCACGTGTGTGGGCCACGTGTGTCCACTTCAAGGCCCGGAGAGCTCGGAAGGATTGATAGGACTGCTCCTACCAAACTCTTCCTGACAGGACAAAGGGCACCGTGGTGCCACTGTGGCGCCTTACATCATAGCCAGTGATGGCAATGAGGTGCATGGAGTCGTTCACCGCCTTGAGGATGCCAAGGATGGAGCTCAGCGCCTCCTGCAGGTCCTCTGCCCCCTCACAGTTCTTGCTGTACTTCAACATTTCCTGAGGGGGAACACAAGAGGGTGCAGTTAGACACGGAGATCTTCCCTCTGCACCCCCAGGAGCAGTGGACTGGCCCCAGATTCAGACTCAAACAGGGTTGTGGAATCCTGGTGTGGCCCCTGGACAGACAAAGGCACACCAACCACAGGAAACCACTTTAACCCTTCCCTCCCTGAATCCAGGATGGCAGATGGGCACCTAGGTTCTGCAGAGCAGGAGCTACCTGGTTGGCAGCTTCTCACACTTACGGCACTTCTGTGCACACTTAATCACACTTGCCTCCCACTGTTGTCGTGGCCCTGCTAAAGGCACAGTGCTACAGACCCTTTCCTGCCCTGCCACACCGAGCAAACTCCAGGACAGAGACTCCTTACTCCCCACTGTGCTAGGGACCAACGGACAGACAGGGCTCAACTCTCCCCCTCCCCCCTAGAGGTTACAGGCTATCAGCACAGGCTTCTGGCATAGCTGGCCATCGCCATGTCCCTGGCACTCTACAATGCTTAGCCCACGATAGGCTGTGAATGAATGAATGAATGAATGAATGAACGGTTGAATAAATCAGGGCCATGGTGAGGTGGAGGATAAGTGGCTCATTAGAGTGCCTTTGGGCTTGGGGCCAGGGCTTGGTGAAGTCTCTAGGCCCTGGGCCCCTGCAGACACCTGGCCAGCAGGCAGGTGTGGCTGACCCAGGGCAGCCCTGCCGGCTCACCTTGAGCAGCAGCTGGTACTTGGTTATCCTTTGCACAGGTTTCAGCAGGTAGGAGTCAAGGCTCAGCTTGTGGTCCAGCTTCTTCTGACACTCCTGCAACCACCAAACACTCGGTCACGCAAGGCCACGGCTCTGCCCGAGGCCCCGAGGAAGGAGCTACTAGTTTAGGGAACGGACTCAAGACAAACCTGGAAGAAGGGACAGTCAGAGCACTGTCTCCACAGGCTCTCTGACCGCGGCTTGTTTTGACAGTACTTTTCGTAGATCTGGAACTCCTCCATCTAGAGCCGGGAGGGACAGAGACAGCGCAGGATGCTTCCCAGCCTCATGGGGCACCTTTCTGCCTCAGAGCCAAAGCTGCTGCTGCTCCCAGGGCACCGCCCCACACTCTAACCCCCCTCCCCAGGCTAGGCTGTTCACCAACACCAGAGCCCCACACTCTAATCCCCCTCCCCAGGCTAGGTTGTTCACCAACACCGGAGCCCCACACTCTAACCCCCCCAAGCTAGGCTGTTCACCAATACCGGAGCCCCACACTTAATCCCCCCCAAGCTAGGCTATTCACCAACACCGGAGCCCCACACTCTAACCCCCTTGCCACTGCTCATTCACAGCCCAGAGAGGTAGAGAGCCAGCTCTGCCAGGACGTGGTTTATAGAAACCGTCTGTTCATGTACAGAAGACTCCAAGGCATTCTCAGGCAATTTTGCAAATTATACAGGTTATTCTGTAGAAATACACCTGAGTAGGACTCAAGAGATTGCTTGGTGGTTAAGAGCACTGGCTGCTCTTGCAGAGGACATAGGTTCAGTCCCCAGAGTCCACACGGCAGCTCACAACTGCCTGTAACTCCAGTTAAAGGGAATCCAGTACTCTCTTCTGGCTCCTGCAGACACCACACACACACACACACACACACTAAATACATACACGCAGGAACTCATATACCCATCAAAAAATAAACCTGAATACTATGTGAAATGAAATATTCACATAATAGGGGGCTGGAGAGATGGCTCAGAGGTTAAGAGCACAGGCTGCTGTTCCAGA
>LOJH01042871.1:0-14107 GCA_001685095.1 Ellobius talpinus
GACCTCAACAGATTTTTTTAAATAAAATACCATTTAAAACTGCCTTAAAGAGTTATTTTTAAGGTAAATGACAACTGCATGATGTTTTATTGATTTTATTGATTTTAAGAAAATGGAAAGACATTTTGTGCTCCTATATTAATAGAATTAACATTGTGAAAATGACTATTCTACCAAAAGCTATTTACAGATTCGATACAATTCTAATCAAAATCCCCATATCAGTCTTCAAAGAAATATGTTAAAATTCTTATGGAACCACAAAAGAGCCCAGGGAGCCAAACAGTTCTGAACAAAGAGAATAATGCTGATGGTACTGTTATCCCAGATCTTAGCTATACTATAGAGTCACAGTAGTGAATACAACATGGTCCTGTCACAAAAAAAACAACCAAAAAACAAAGAAAAAAACAGACATGTAGAGCAATGGAGCAAAATTAAAGATCCAGACATAAGAGCATGTATCTTCAACTACTTAATATTTGAAAAAGAGGTCAAAAACAAAACAAAAACCACATGCTAGAGAAAATTAGGCTTCTTCAACAAATGGTGCTGGGAAAAACTGAATGTTCACATGGCAAAAAATAAATTTAGACTCCTATCTAGCATGTTGCACAAAAACAAACTCCAAATGGATTAGAGATCTAAAAGTGAAACCTGAAATACTGCAACTTCTAGAAGAAAACATAGGCAGCACCTACATGATGTAGGCGCAGCAAAGGACTTTCTGATTAGGACTCCATTTGCCAAATAATTAAAGCCAACAATTGTCAAGTGGGGCTTTCTAAAGCTGAAAAGCTTCTGTACCGCTAAAGAAACAGCCAGATGACAAGCATCCCCACAGGGCAGCAGAGAATCTCTGCCAGCTAAACATCTGACAGAGGATTAATATCCAGAATATAAAAAGAACTCAAAAACAAAGAGTCAAAACACTAATCAACAACCAAAATAACCCATTTGAAAAATTAGCCTGGGATCTGAATCAAGAATAGCAAAAGAAGAAAAAGATGGCTAAGAAATAGCTTTTTAAAAATGTTCCTAACCTTTGTAATTAGGGAAGTGCAAATCAAAACAAGTTTGAAATCTCATCTCATGTCAGTCAGGATGTCAAGGATCAGTGGAACAACTGACAGCAAATGCTGGAAAGGGTGGCGGAAGGGAGAACCCTCATTCACAATTATTGATATTGCAAACTGATGCAGCCACTATGGAAATCAGTGTGACAAGTTCTCAAAAAGATAAAAATAAATCTGTCATACAGCCCAGCTATACCACTTCTTGCCATATGCTCAAAGGATTTGATACCCAACTCCACTGGTTCTTGCTCAGTCATGTTCATTGCTGCTCTAGTCACAATAGGTTAAAAAAAAGGGATGGGGGAACAACCTAAATGTCCTACAGCCAAATTGATGGATAATGAAAATGTGGTACATATATACTACGGAAATCTTTCAAATTTAAAGATAAAGGAAATCATAAACCTTGCAGGTAAATTAATGGAACTGGAAAGGATCATAATGAGTGAGGTGACACAGACCCACATTGACAAAGGTGGCTTGTTATCTCACTGGAGATGTCTAAGCTCCAAATCATCAGATGTGTGTGCATGGCCTGTAGTAACTACAGAAACCAGGAAGGTGAAATGGGACCATTGCCAGGACAGGCGGATTGGGAAACAACAGAGAAAGGAATAGCAGGGTAGAAGTGATCTGATCAGGGGAATGGCAAGGAGGGACTCCTTTCGGAGGGGGGGACAAAAATAAACACAGACTAATGTGGAAGGAGGGAAATGGGAATGAAGGAGACAGGTGATCTGATGGGGAAATGTGAAGAAGGGGGCTCTTAGGGAAAGGGAACGAGGCAAACACAAAAGAAGTGGGGAGAAGGGAAAGGCAAATAACAGGATACAAGTGGTCTGATGGGTAAATGCAGACAAGGAGGCCCTTTGTGGAAGAAGGAGGTAGATAAATACAGAAGGAGGAATATGGGTACAATACAATAAGGATGTCCGAAAAAAGCCAGAAGAAATCATACTATTAACGACTTACCTTAAAACCTTGTAATACACATAATTCCTTTAATAAAGATGCATATGCATATATGCACACACACGCGCGCGCGCACACACACACGCATACATTTAATGAACTTTTCTCACCTGGGCTGGCAATGCTCTCTCCAAGAGCTGAAGCTCACCTAACAAAACTCCAGTAATCAGTATCAGACACGAGAAGAGTTCTTTCAATTGGTTGGCCAGGGTTGTCCAAGAAACTCCCGGAACATACAGCCTGTTGCTGTTGCCCTTGGTTACATCAGCAAGGTAAAAGGTAAGCCCTTATTGCTGAAGTTACACACACCAGACACAGGGCCTGAACTGGAACTTAACCTGAATGCTCCCTCCCTTGAGAACTAGCTTTAATGGCCCCAGACGTCATCGTGTGAGCTTCCAAAGGAGGGAGATAACTAACAGTCCGGCACAGCTATGATTCCTATGAACCATATGGACACCCAGCATGACTTGGTACTCTTGAGGATGCACAGTAGTGCCACACACACCCTGGTGGTTACCAACTGCTCTCTAATTTGACCTAAGATCTACTCAACAAAAGAGAAACTGTGCTGAGTACTGGAAACCCAGCTAACTACTCAGTGCTAGTGAAGTCCTGGTTATTGGAGAAGAATCTACAACTTCTAATTGACTAAACCAGCATGTCCCCTAACAATGATCTATTAACATTGTCTTTCTAAACATAGATAAGTATAGTCTTCACCTATCATCAAAGAAAGTTCTCCACAAACAGATGGATACCATTATATTAAAAAACAACAACAAAAAAAAACTACAACCAATCAAAATGCAGAGTTATGGAGCCCAGTCCAGAAACACTCCTGAAACTAAGGCTCAGGAACATTGATGAAGGTGGTGGTGGTGGGGGCAAAGGATAGTTAGAGTCAGCAGATCAGTGAGTTTGCAGTGAGATTTTGTCTTCTTGCAATATCATAAGCTACACTCATAAATCCTCACCAACATAACTGGGGAAGAGCACACCGATTGGCTACACACATAAAGCCACACCAACATAAGTGTCCAAACATGAGCTGAATAAGAATGTCACCAATGAACATGCCAAACCGAATGGAGAAAAGCCTATACCTACACAAAAGCCTCAGCCCTACCCAAAGAACTCTATGCAACTGAGAAAACCAAGAATAGGGGAGATAGTCCTCCCTAGGGAAGAGCACACCGATTGGCTATCCAGTGCCAAACATTCAAGCCTGAAAATACACACAGAGACAGCGTTACATGGACTGAACAATTTTTATTTAGTAATATATGTATGCAATAGCAGTTTAAAAAAGAGGTCATGAATTTGGAGAAGACTGGGAAGGAGCATATGAGAGGAGTTTGGCAGGGACAAAATCTATAATTATATTATGATGTCAATAAGAAAAATATAAATACACACAAACACTAAAACGTATGAAAAATTGAAACAAGAGGTAGAGAAATAAGTAGAGAAGAGCTGCAGTCTAGCAAAGAGGAGAAGGCTCAGAGCTGGTAAGATCACCCATCACATCTCAGTTGTGTGTGACTTAGATCCAAAATGAAGGACCTCTTGGTCAGAGAGTAACCTGCAGCAATCCAAGCTAACCCATATGAGGAAAGCATCTTGCATCTGTGTTATCTCTTGATTTAGCTTTGTACGCTACCCATCTAGCGTCCTCACATTGACCAATGAATTGAACATTTTCATTGGCTCTCCCTTACCAGTCTCCCCCTCAGTCTGGCTCAGTATCCTGGCAGAAATCCACTGTATAAAAGTTCAGGGTTCAGCTCATTATGTTTTTCCCTTTACTTATCCCACTTTATAACCTTCATCATAAAGTCTTGAATAGAGACATTTTACTAAATTTCTAATAAGTCAGTAGAACAGAACATATAAGGATGGATTCAGTCTTTACAGAAAACCTACCAAATGTCAGGCCTGTTCTATGTCTATTTAATCATTCATTCATTCATTCATTCCAAACTATTTTGCTAATGCCTTCTCCTATCTAGGCACTGTGCCAGATACAAGGTGCAGCATGATTACTAAAAACCCAGACACAGATATTGGGGCTCAACCTGAAGGTCAGAAAGGCAAAGCAGTCAGCCACTGGCTTCTACCTCTACCTCAGTCTGAAATGGCGATCCTGCCTCCAGAAATCCTCAGGAAGAGACTGTGTCTGAGACCTGATTCCTCCCATCTTATATTCCTCTCTAGGGCTGGGATTAAAGGTATGCAACATCTGGTTTCTGTGGCAAACTAATGTGGCTACTGGGATTAAAGGTGTGTGCCACCACTGCCTGGTTGATAAGGCTGACCAGTGGGGTTCTCTGGTCTTCATGCAAGCTTTATGCATTAAAATACAAATGAAATATCCCTACAGCAGGGGATTTAAAGGAATGGTGTAATCTGACTTTTAACCTAGATCAGTGGGTGGGATATCATGATGAGGTACCTTGAAGATGGTAATGCCAGCATGGGTAGCACAAACATAGGAATTTTACAGCTTCGACATTTAAAATATGGCACTTTCAAAGCTTGGTGGCAGAATTCCTCGCGAACAAATGTGTTCCAAGTTTGTCTGGGCTCAAGGCACAATGTTGCCTGTGAGCTTCCTATTACTATTTCTGCACAAACTAGAGGCACCCTTGTTTTGAAACTGGCTGAAAGAACTATAAACAACACCCCTTTATAGCAAAGAACTTTCCTTCTACCTGAGCAGTCTCCAAGGCCCTTGGAGTGTGGTAAGCTCCTTTTGTCTGTTGTGTGCTGTGATGCTTTTGATTCTTATAGACTTATGAGGGGGAGGGGCAACAAATAAACACTTAGAAATAGATATAAATAAATAAAATGCTAAATTGTGCTCTAGTTTGCACTGTGGATCAGAGAAAGCCTTGTAAAGAGATGTACATTTTTTTCCTTAGAGCTGATCTTGTAAGAGCCCTGTAAGTAGTGACTCCTGAGCAAAGGGGAGAGATTTTAGTCATAGTTTCTCCTTTTATTAGACTTTCATAGTGGATATCTGATCCCTTAAGACCAGTATGGCCCTCATCTCACTGTGGGGATGGCAAGCTTGACACACAGAGCATCCCAGCCTCCATCACAGAAGGTCACCGAGCACATAATTCATCATGCTGTTTTGACAGAATACCCTTAGTCTTGCTGAGAGAAGATATTGGGTCATTAAGTGTTTCAGCACAGATAAGGAAGAATCAGATTATATACGAGTCAAATTATTTTTCTCTTAGTCATAAGGGATATTAGTGTGAAAGTGGACCTGCTAGAGGCTGCACCAGAATTGTTTTGCCTGGACACCTTGAAGGAGAAAAGCCTACCCTGCCACCCAGAGAGATGAGAAGAGCTTGGGGTGAACTGCTTAGCCCTCAAACTTGATCCCAGCTTTGGACTTATACCAAGCTTTTATTAGATACTCATTTCAAAGTACTTTTTGGAAAATGCTTTGCACAGTATTAAGGGACACAAATTGTTGATTATTTGCCCACAGTTAGCATACCTTTGGGGTGAGGTCAATAAAACTAGGGACACTATCTACTGAAGAGAAATTGCTACATACATTTCCAGTTTCTGTGAACCGCCACCCCTAGGAGAACTGGTTTCTATAAAAAATAAAGTTAAGGAGCAAAAACAAGAAGAAAAGATCTTTTAGCTGGTGACCCCATTTCATCACCGCAGCCACAAAACAAAACAAAACACACTCAGCATTTCTATAGGCTTAAGCAAATATTTGAATTGCCATTAATTAATCACATCGTGTGACAGTTATGACAATAAACCAATTGAATTGGAAAGCTCATTTGGTGAAACTAATAAAAGCCAAGAATAATCCTTTAATGCAGAGAGCTTTGAACACTCAGCACAACATAAATTCTGGGAAAGCAGACATGATGTGGTCAGTGCTGTTAACATTGTTAGTTGCTCTTATCACCACATTTTTAAAAGTGCATGATTAAAAAAAAGACATGTATCTCCATAAAAGTTTATCTTGAGAATCTAAAATGTAGTTGGAGAGAAAAAGAAAAATTCAGGCTTCCATGATTTCATTTAACTCTGCTAACTCAATGTTTCCTATGATTAAAAGGCCAAGAGAATTTTTACATTTACAGAAAAGGAAGACAAATTAGAAAGCTGAGGAAAAATAAATAACATCCAAGTCAGTGATTATCACACAATGCAGAGACTTCCAATTAATGCAATCACAGTTTAATTAAAACCGAGGTTTTATTTGTCCAGATCCCAGGAAGCTAGTAATCTGCATTTGTATTACAGAGGGAGCAAACACTTTGCTCACCTCTAGCTGTTATTACCAAGTAACTCAATAATGATTTCTTGGGACTAAGCTAAGCCTCAATCGATCAACAAAATTTATCACCTCACAGTAGAATGACCGCTACTTGAGTCTCCGTAGGTTTCTTTGACTTGTTTATTCACAAGGCATTCTTATTCCAGGAGGCCCAATGCGAATATCAAAAGGTCAGCACCTTCTGCATTATATATCACAGGACAAATGAGAGGAAGCATGGCATTGCATTTGCCCTAAGAAGGATAAAATGAGGTTAGGAAAACATATTCACATCACCTTTTTATAAAGATGTATTTATTTTTATATGAGTGTACACCTGCAAGCATATATATATGCTTATATATATTTATACATACATACATATATATACATATATACACATATGCATATGTGTATATATGTATATATATGTATATATATGCACAAATGTGTTCCTGGTGCTCTCAAATGCCAGAACAGGGACTTGGATGTGCTGGAACTGGAGTTGCAGATGGTTCTACCATATGAGTGTTGGGAACTGAACCTTGGTCCTCTGTAAGAGCAGCCAGTGCCCCTAACCACTGAACCGTCTCTCCAGCCTTTCACCTCACATCTTCTCTCCCACAAGAGGCTTTAGGCAGTCTTGCTTCCTCTAGCCTACACTGCCATTCTCAAATCTCCCTGCCCACTCCAGTCTGATCAATCCTCAAAAAATAAAATTAAAATTAAAAAATAAATAAAAAAACTTGATTTTGATGTTCTCCCCAGAAGTACCAAACCCAGTTCCACAGAACACATACAGTGTGGTCATAACTTATCCAACTTTATCCAGAATGTTCAGATTGAGCCTGGTTTAAGACGTAGTCCCCACCTGGCCATTGCCACTCTGCTTTGTGTAGGTATATTCGACATGAACTTCAAATTCTTCGCCTACACAAAAATTGCCAGAACACCCTGTCCCCGAGCTTTCTTCTACTTTCTCATTCATGGGACTTTCTGTTTTGACAAAGATTTCTTTGAGAAATCCATATACCAAATCTGGGCACTGGCTTCCTATGTGGAGACCTGGATTTATATTCTCGGTGTTATTACTCCAGTACTGTGTCCTCTATATAGTAGCATCAACGAATATAAGGCATGGTGTATGATAATAAAAGTGGTAAGGAATTTATGATTTATATCTAAAAACACTCCCAATATGTTGACATGTGAAATCAGACATTTAATTTTATTTATATCTAGTCTTTTCCAAATACAGTGTATCTTCTATGAGTTTGGAGCATGACCGCTATTTTCTTTTATTCTAGAACATGCTTCCAGGCTTAATCTAGTTAATTTGACATCACAGACACAAATATATGCAAAATCAAATATAAATATCTATGCCACTACTAAAGGCTGTGAGTTAATTACTATTCTTTAACAATATTAGTGCACTGTTCTTGTGCAGACACTTCATTTCTCAGTCTAACAGGCTATTTATTTAATTAATAGCTACTTCCCTATTAGGATCCATTAGTATCACAAGCTGTTTTCAGCTAGCCCTGACAAAAATAAATAAGAAGCACATATGTTCACTGTACAATTCTTAATTGCCTTGCATTAACATTTTCTTGACAATTACAAGACTCTAATTGAGACCACAAGTCAAATATACAGATCCACAAATTTATATACAAAAATGTAACTTACAAAGTTGATGTTTTATTTGCTTTAAGGTTTTTGCTTAAGTAAATAAATGTAAAATAAATCAGTTTGCTTCTATAGGACTTTGTCTTTCAGAGACCAGTAATAATCAAATACAGGAAGACACATTTGTGCTGGTTCCAGCTGTATTTCCAGGACTTCTGTGCTTTGGTCTTGGGCTGATTGTTTCTTTGATGAGTTCTCGAAAGAAGGTTTTGAATAACGAGTTCTTTTCAGCTATAATAAAGCTCTGTGCTGTAATCATCCTTGCTTATATTTGTTACATATAGTTAATTCTCTGTTAGATAAGTACTTACGAAAAGGAAATGGAAAGATGCCTCTGTGACTAAAAGCATATCTTAACTCTTGCAGAAGACCCGGGTTAGGTTCTGAGTACCCAAACTGGGTGGGCTAATAATCACCTGATCTTCAGCTCCAAAGAATCCAATGACTCAGGCCTCTCCAGACACCTGCATTCACATGCACACACACACACACACACACACACACAAACACACACACACACACAGAGATGTATGCACACACACAAAGACGTATGAACACTCAAATACACAAATGCATACTTTAAAATAACACGAATTTTCAAAGAACAAGAACCTATTGAAAAAGGAAATTAAATAGCAGAAAATAAAATAAATAACGATCAAGCCTACCTTATAAGCAAATAGGGCAAGTCATTGCCTGGATGTTGACCAGACTTTGAAAATGACAACTGAGACACAAGGAGGAATCTAGCATCATCTGTTCTGTTTCTTGGATTTTGTATGGTACAAGACTTTGCCTTGAAGAAAACAAAATAGACAAGCATGAATGACACAGAGTATGGTCTTTCTTATTTTAATAATGTGGGACTTAAATCCAGCCCACATCAGGTCTCTGTCCACCTGCATTATACTTAGAACCAGATCATTTAATGAAATTATTGGATTATTAAAGACGCTCTTCTCACCAGGTCATACATCATTGTTTAGAGTTTTATATTTCATAAGCAAAATAAGTAGTCTCATGAGAATGTTGCTACTCCAGTGCAGGAAGGTGCCTTCTGTCAACACCAAGACCTAGGAAACTTGTTATGGAAGTCTCATATACAGAGACCTAAAAGATAAATCTTAGGAGTGCCTTTTAGCTACACAGCATAGTTCATGAATCTTGCTGTGATAGTCTCAGCAGTCAAAACAAGATAGGTTTCCTAATAGTATTCTGACCATCCAGGTCAGCCAAAACCAAGAACTGTCTAATGCAGAAAGATGTGTACAACGACTGAATACCACCCTCTCCCCAGAGCTGCACAGCTATGTGTGGGGATGCAGCACATCATCCATACACAGAATCAAGGTGTAATTCAAAATCCAGGAGCACATAGTTGAATGATGGTACCATTGGCTTCCCACCCTTGTGTCAGAACCATGAGACAACCATCCATCAGCAGGAATTTCTGCAGGAAGAGTCACATGGGAGGCTAAAGTTAACTCTGATGACAGAACTTCTTCAAATGGTAGAAGTACTCACCACCAAGAATTTTGTCAAGGACCACTTGACAAGCTGTTTAAACTCTTCAATTGTGTCCTTCAAGGTAAAGTGTCACACAGATGTTTTCAAACACTGGACTATGAAGAATGGTATGGCTCATCCACATGGAAGTGTTTTCTATTTGTTCAGCTCAGAGTGATTCAATCGGATTCTCGGGAACGCATTTTGCCCCACTGAGAGTTTGTGGAAATCATTAGAATATTACAGATTTGGATGGGTTTTAACAGATGTTCTGAAATCTCTTCTCAGGAAGTACAAGGAAACAGAATGAAACAGAGACTGTTCATTGACTCAGTTAATATACTAAAGCTTTTACAGAAAAAGAGACATGGTCTTCTCAAAGTCACTGAAACTTAGTACCTTGTACTTGTATTTGCTAAATATATGTTACTCTTTTTTATTAATGTCCGCAAGTATGTAAAGCACTAATGCAGGCATGATAACAGCATTGAGGAAGCAAAGAAAAGGCAACCCTTCATGGAAATGGACAAGAACATTGACTAATCAAAAGCAAAATATCTGATACTATAAGTAAAATAAGCAAGCTAATGAGAACATGCTATTCTGAACTAAAATAATTGAATAGAAGCAATATATTTTGTTGAGAGCAAAGTGTGTCCTGTTCATCCTAGGATTCCTGGGGTCCAGTGGTGGGCTTGATACTTCTGAGGTATACAATAAATGGTAGAATTAGTTCTAAATAAATTTTTAAAAATCAATTAAATCAGTATCTTTGGGTGAAGAATTGGAAATTTACGAGAAAACTTAAAATCCAAAACATAAAAAAGCAATATACAGCAAGCCAATAGCCAACACCAAGTTAAATTGAGAGAAACTCAAAGCAGTTCCACTATAATCAGGAACAAGACAAGACTGTCCACTTTCTCTGTAGCTATTCAATATGGTACTTAAAGTTCTAACTAGAGCAATAAGACAACTAAAAGGGGATACAAGTTGGAAAGGAAGAATTCCAAGTATCATTATTCACAGATGGTAAGATAGTATATATAAAAGACTCCCAGATATTCTACTAAGGAACTCCTACAATTATCAGTTGTGGGAGCTTAGTACAATGGAAGGACACAAGAAGAACTCAAAAAAATCAGTAGCCTTCCTATATACAAATGATAAGTTGGCCAAGAAAGAAACCGGGGAACCACACCTTTCTCAATAGCCACAAATAGTATAAAATATCTTGGTATAACTCTAACCAAGCAAGTGAAAGACCTGTATAACAAGTACTTCAAGTCTTTGAAGAAATAAATTGGAGAAGATATCAGAGGATGGAAAGATCTCCCATGCACGTGGATAAGTAGAATTAACATAGAAAAATGGCTGTCTTACCAAAAGCAACCTATGGATTCAATGCAATTCCCATTAAAATCCCCCCAAAATTACTTACAGACCTTGAAAGAATAGTACTCAACTTCATATCTCAAAATAAAAACCCAGGATAGCTCAAACAATCATGTACAATAAAACTACTTCTGGAGGTATTATCATTCTTGGTTTCAAACTGTTCTACAGAGCTTTAGTAATAACAACTGCATGGTATTTGAATCAAATTGAAGACAGAAGTCAATCAACACACCTATGGATACCTTATTTTCAACAAAGAGGCCAAAATTATACAGGGGAAAAGAAGAAAGCATCTTCAACAGATGGTGCTGGTATAACTGGATGTTGGCATGTAGAAGAATCAAGTAGATCCCATATCTATCACCCTGCACAAAACTCCAGTCTGGGTGGATCAATGATCTCAACAAAAATACAAATATGCTGAACCTGATAAAAGAGAAAGTGGGGAATAGTCTTGAATGCATTGGGATAGGAGACAACTTCCTAAATAGAACACCAATAGTGCAAACACTAAGATCCACGATTAATAAATGGGACCTCATGAAACTGAAAAGTTTTTATAAGGCAACAGACACCATCAGTAGGACAAAACACCAGCCTGCAGAATGTGAAAAGATCTTCATCAACCCCACATCTGACAGGGCTGATCTTCAACATATATAAAGAACTCAAGAAACTAGACAGCAAAAAAACAAATAATCCAAATTAAAAATGGGGTACAGATCTAAACAGAGAATTCTCAACAAAGGAATCTCAAATGGCCAAGAAACACTTAGCTCAGCATCCTCAGCCATCAGGGAAATGCAAATAAAAATGCCTCTGAGATTCCATCTTATACCTGTCAGAATGGCTAATATCACAAACACAAGTGACAACTCGTGCTGGAGAGGATGTGGAGCAAGGGGAACACTTTCCCATTGCTGGAGGGAGTACAAATTTGTGCAGCCACTTTGGAAATCAATGTGGTGGTTTCCAGAAAATTGGGAATTGATCTACCACTACCAGCTATACCACTCTTGGCCATATACACAAAGGATACTCAGTCATACCATGAAGATATTTGCTCAACTTGGTTCATAGCAGCCTTATTTATAATAGCAAGAACCTGGAAAAAGCCTAGATGTTCATCAACCAAAGAACAGAGAAGGAAAATATAGTACATTTGCACAATGGAGTGTTACTCAGCTGTTAAAAATAATGACATCATGAAATTATAAGGCAAATGAATTGAACCAGAAAAAGTCATTCTGAGTGAGGTAACCCAGACCCAGAAAGATAAATGTGGTATGTACTCAGTTATAAGCAGATATTGGCTAGAAAGTAAAGGACAACCATGCTACAATCCCCAGTCCAAGAGAGGCTAGGCAACCAGGAGGACTCAAGGAGGGACACTCAGATCTCCCTGGGAAGGTGAAGTAGAAGAGATTTCGTGGGTGGACTTGGGGGCAAGTGGGAATGGGAACAGGAGGGATCAGGCTGTAGGGAGGTTGGAGGGGGAGAGTTCTGAAGGAGATGACTGGGCGTTCAGGTAGAAACCTGGCACAAGGAAAACTCCCAGGAATCTACAAAGGTGACTTTAGCTAAGACTCCTAGCCATTACAGATACAGATACAGATACAGATACAGATAAGGAGCCTGAATTGGCCATCTCCTGTAACCTGTAACCAGGCAAGCCTTCAAGTGGAGAGATGGGGACACAAACCCAGCCACATAGCCTTCTCAGCCAGCAGCAGGCCTCCATCTCCATCTCAAACATGCCGTTCTCCTGGAGTGTCACTTAAAGTCAATCTAATTAAGCCAGGAAGACCCATCAGGTCGGGGATAAGACATGGCTGCCTGAGATCTAAGATGTGTGAGTTCTAGTCTGGCCCCTCCTGCTGTCTCAGGACACATCATGTACCCTTTCTAAAGCCTCGAGTTTCCAGATGACATCATTAGTCTAGCTCACAAGATTGTTGTGAGAAATGATTTACGAAAATAGCGGTGGAAAAGAGTTTGCACGATGAGATGCTAAACGTGCTGAATATCCGCACTCTGTCCAACTAATAAAGCTGCTGTTACTTGAAATGTCCCTAAGAATATAACTGCTTAATCAATGTGACACCAGCAGGCTGACAAATTAACATGGAGCCACTGGCCAGAAACCTGAAAGAAATTAAATTAGTGCTTAACAGAAATTGGCCTGTGAGCAAGATGGCTTCTGGAAATTTAAAATCCAATTCACAAAACTAGAACATAGCCCTGTGTGTCTTCAGGTCTAGGTGTGCTACAGCCTGGTCTGTTCCAACAGACATATTCATGGGTTGTGAGTCAATGTGGGGGAGCTGATGAAAGTGTTTTAGGGAGCTCTTGAAAGCTTTAAATATGTCTGCAGGACAAACTTGCAAAATATGCTTCATAGCAGATTTGAAGAAATACTTTTCAAGTGAAAAAGCAGTGAGGTTATTATTCTAAATAAATTTTTACTGTGTCATTAAAATGGGCACTTTAATGGGAAGAGCAGCTCATTCTGATGGTCTGGCCTTTCTCTGGTCCTATACAAGACGCTTACAGAGCTTGATAAAGGGCGCATGCCGGCAGCATCCACACAGAGCGCAGGAAGACAGACCAGCCAAGTTGTGCTGGACCTCGTTCTTCTGTTCTGTGTTTGCTTTGCTTGTTTCTCTTTTCTCTTTCTTTTTTTCCTTTCCACAGTCAGAGTTGTGGTTGGGATACTTAGGACAGCAGTCTATCATATCTTACGGCCTGAACAAATGAATAAGAGGCTTGTTATTATCACCTCCTCCTGTCCGTTAAGGGAATAAATCTTGCAAACAGAGCAACAGTCTAACATCCTGGGGCCAGCAGAAGCTTTTCTTGATTTCTCCATGTTCCTTTGCTAGATCCAAGGATTTAGTCATGCTCCGACTCCCTTACCTTGCTTCCAGTCTGTTACTATCTTGTCTCTCAGAGGCAACTGGAAATGGCACTTCCTGACAGCCATCCAAACAGAAAGGAAATCATTAGCTAAACCTAGGCATTTCCTATTCCACAGAGAACCAATAAGGAATTAATGGCTACAGAGGTTTTTAAGTATTGTTCTAGATAGGCACTTCTGGGTTTGCTTTTTGGAGCACTTTGTATGACAGGTAAATGGGACTCAGGAACACAAACTGCAAAACAT
>LOJH01042873.1:0-14107 GCA_001685095.1 Ellobius talpinus
AACTATATTATTTGCAATACTGTTTGGCCAATAGCTTAAGCATATTTCTAGCTATCTCTTATATCCTAAACTAACCCATGTCCATTAATCTGTGCATCACCACAAGGTCATGGCCTACCAGCAAAGTTTTGGTGGGCTCAAGGCGTCTGTCTCCTTGGCGGCTACATGGTTTCTCTTTGACTCTGCCTACTCTCTACTCTCTCTCTCTATCTTTCCCAGACTGGATATGTTCTATTAAGCCATTAACCAAAAGCAGCTTCTTTATTCACTAACCAATAAAAGCAACACATATACAGAAGGACTTCCCACATCAAGGTGTAAGAGGGAAGGATAGAAATATGTCAAGACAGACAGGAAATAAGTTTCTCCAAAGGAGAATGTTGGGATGGCAAATGGAATTTGGCTTCTTTTATTTAAAGATTTATTTTTAGTTTGTGGTGTGTGTGTGTGTGTGTGTGTGTGTGTAACATGTATGCAGATACCTGTGGAGACCAATAGAGCACACCAGAAGCTGGTGTTTTAGGTAGTGGTGGACCACCCTACATGGATGCTGGGAATTGTACCTGAATTCTCTGCAAGAGCAGTGGATTAACCACTGAGCCACCTCTCCATGCCCTAAAGGTTCTTTCTTCACATCAAAGCCCACAACACACCTTGAAGGAAACAGTACAGCTTCAACTGTAGGCTTTCAAAAAGGCCCATGAAATGATCCAGGCAGCCTGGATACAGAACCTCAGTCTGTGTGCAAGCTTGGTACTTAACAGAGGCAGTTTTAAATCAGGAGGGAGACACTAGACCCTAGTACAGTAGTGAATCATTACTCTGGAAGAAGGTAGCATTATATCACACCACTGTTGCTATCCTATAGGATATTAATAGTAGCCTTCCATCATGCTAAAGATAATTTGCAGAGTGCAAAAGATTTAACATCAAACACAAGACTGAAATCATCAGAAGTTGACTGGTAAGTGTCCTTATGAAAATGGTGTAGACAGATTTGTACAGTTATTTTTAGTGATAGAAAAAGCATGGTTCACAGATAAAAGTGATAAAGTTGTACAATCAAAGTCATTAACTCCTGTGTAAAGAGGCAGCAAAAGTGTGAAAACATAAAAGAGTTTTTGAGATCTGTGTGACATACACAAATATCAATAGGCAAAATTTATAAAGAATTTCTATTTTAGAGTCCAGAGAGATCTCTCAGTGGTTAAGAGCACTTATTGTTCTTTCAAGGGACCTATGTTTGGTTCCCAGCACCTACACGGTAAATTATAACTATCCATTTTACAGGGGACCTGACACCTCTTTTGACCTTCAAGGGCACCAATAATGCACATGGTGCACAAATATATATGCAGGCAAAACATTCACATACACAAAATAAAGAAAGCTTGGAAGAGTACCTGCCTGGTGTACACAAAACCCCAGGCTTGAGACCCAGCACTGCACAGAGTGGGTGTGGTAGTGCCCACCTCTAATTTCAGAATTCAGGAATTTAGAGCCACATAGTAAGTTGGAGGCTGGCTTGGATGACATGACACCCTGATTTGAAAGAAAAATAAAGGACAAATCCAATAGAAATATGAGGACAATAAGATGAATGGCCATTCTTCGAGGAGAAAATCTTCATAGCCAAGAAACCTGTAAAATATTCTCAAACCGTCACACACATGAGTTTAGGGTGCTTGACAAAGCGCTGGCAAGGATGCATGGGAATGAGGACTCTGTCATTGCTGGAGAGACTGATGGGCTCAAGGGACCACTTATTTCAGAGACCTACATCCCCGGGTGCTCAGTACTCTGTTGTTCCCTAGCAGGTTAACGGAAACCACATATAAGAGGGGGAATGGAAAATTCAAGGTCTTGTAATTTCACGGAAGCCTTGACTACGACTAGATCTGTGTAATGCTAAGGAGTGTAATTTGAGATGAACACTATTGTATTATTTATATAAAATTTAAAACGCGCAAAACCAATAGCATATCTGCTATTGTAGGGACAGAAACCACATACTCATGGTTACACACCCATCCGCCTCAGAACAGCAGACGCTCTGAAGGGGAATGAGAAGGGAAGAAACCACAGGTCGACAGGATGCAGCATTTTCAAGGTTCTCTTTCTCTGGATGTTGAGAGGCATCCAAATACATGCTGCAATGTATTGTTTTCTCATTTAGGTAGAAGGAAATACTTTTTTCCTCCTTATGTACTGTAAATATTCCATTATTAAGTATTTTTAAAGATAAATGTGAATAGCTTTTGCCTGGGGTGCCAACAGTGTGTCCTCCCCAAGGACATCCATGCACTGACTGCCAAATCCTATTCTCCAAGGATATCCATGCCCCGATTGCCAAATCCTATCAACCTTTAACTGCAAAGGGAATCTTGCAGATGAGATGAAGGATCATGAAATGAAAATATCACCCAGAATTAACTGGGTGAGATCGATAGAGCTTTGAGTTGCAGGAACGTAGCCCATTCCTTGAGTATGTAAAGTCTCACCGGGGGTCACCAGAGTAAGCGCAGCAGAGTGTGGCCTGGACTTTAGCCCATATACGCTCCTACCAGACTCTGACCCCCAGACAGCAGGAGTGAAACTGTGCTGTTAAGCTACCAGACTCAGTACTTTCCATAGCAGCGACCAAAAACTAATACAAAACTGCATCCTAGCTTCTATTTCTGAGATAAAATAGTCTGAAGCTGCTGGTATAATTGTAACATACCACTGGATAATTTGCAACAACACATGTAGCAGAAGGGGTGAACGCCGTGTGGACGTCAGAGGTAGAAGGATATACAGCTTCTGTCTGTTACCATAGGGCTCTTTCAAAAGGGCCGGAATCCTGTTCCTGGGGGTAGAGCCCCAGTGCCTTCCTTGTCTCTTAAAGGCACCACCTCTTGGCAAATGTGGATTCAGGAGGACATCATTTTCACTAACACCTGCCATAAAGGAAACGTCCCAAGCTGAGGAGCTACACTAAGGTTTATGTCATCAACAGCTATTTAGGGGACACCTTCTACACATTTAGGAAAGGGATGTAAAAAGAGATAGAAGGCTTCTTGCTCTCAGAGGGAATAAGTGAATGGAGGGAGGAAAGAAAGACAAGATAAAGTTAGAAAGCTATGTAGAATTAAACAGGCCAGGCGCAGGGGCTCGGGCGTGTGGGGGATGTGACGGTATGAGAAGGAAGTGGGTACCCTGAAGGTCCTCATCAGGCGAGCTAATGCCTGAGCAGGGCAAAGTCAATCTGGCCATGTGGCCATGCAAGGGAATAACATTCTGATAGAGGGAATGACCCCTGCAGAGACCTAGGCTCAAGAATGCTCAGTGCATTTGTGGGATGACCAAGAGGCCAATGGGGCTGGCGTGGGGACAATCAGGAGAGAGTGACAGTGGAGAGGGGAAGAAGTGGGGCAAAGATATCTCCCATGATCATGGCTGCATTTGGTATAAATGCAATCTTAAAAGAATAGTGTGAGTCTAAGGCTATTTACAAAAGTACACAAATGCTAGAGCCTGTCATGATAATTACACACATGCCATGAAGATGGCCCAGCATAGGGGCCTGTTGAGTGAACCTGCTTCTGAGAAGGGAGACAGGAAGTTGAGGCCTGGGTAAATTTGTTGATCAGCCTGGGGCTCATCTAGTGGCCTGGGGCAAGGCTCCAGGAATACCAGAAGCAGTTGGACCCTTTGCTTTCACTTACCAATGCTAAGATCACTCTGTAGAATTTACTTTCTTGGTATCAAGGTTACAAGTGTCCAGACAGGCTATAATTAGCAACATGCCACTTTATATTCTCTGAGTTCTATCCATAATATCCAGTACTATTAGAGGGGCCATGATCATAATGAGTTGAGAAAGAATAACAGACCTCCTTGAACCTCAGTTTCCCTTACAGTCAAAGGGGTATTCTGACTTCTCAGAGTTTTTAGTAAGTGGAAGAGGGAAGGGCGTTGGTGAACCTCGGTCCATAGCCCCTGCTCCATGGATAATGAAAATAAGGGTTGCCTGCATCTCTCCTCCCTTTCCTACTAAATTGTGATGTTGGCTGAGAAGATGTGCTGTGGACAGATTTATCTAGAATACAATCAAAATGGGACTGTAGAAATGCCCGGATGGAGCATGGGAACACAAGGTGAGGAAGGACATCCCTTTATCTGGGGAAGTTAGGGAAGCTCTGGGGGCAGCTGCTGAGCTGCCTAGGATCCAGCTGGGGAAGTGGGGGGAAGGTTTCTTCAGAAAAGGAAAAATAAGACACCTAGAGAAAGAGAGACAGACAGACAGAGGGGCAGAAAGAGGGAGAGAGAAGTAGGGGGGGCAGAGAAGAAATTTTGTAGAAAAGTTGGTGGAGAGACAAAGGGATGGGGTGGCTGGAAATGGCACATGGAAGGTCTGAACACTTGCTGTCTGTGGAGTTCTGCTGATTTGGGGTTTGAGTGTACCACAGGAGAGGATAGAGGCAGACATGAGCATGGGAGGGGTGAGCTGGCCAAATCAAATTATGCCATCAAAATTATTCTTTTGGCCATTTTGCTTGCCTGAAAAAAGTCATTTGTCCTTTTGAGCTGGGAAGATAGTCCAGCCAGTATAGTGCTGTCTGTACAAACATGAGGACCTGAGCTCACTCCCCATAACCCACGTTACAAATGTCAAGGGTATGCTTGGAAACTCACATCTGGGGAGGTGGAGACAGATTCCTGGAGCTTGTAGTCCAATTAGCTTAGCTGAATTGATGAGTTCCTGGCAAAAGTAAGAATACCTGTCTCAAAAAGTCAGATGGAGAAAACTGAGAAAGACACCCCACTTGAGCTCTGGCTTACACACACACAATATACATGCACACACAGAGCTACACACACACACACACACACACACACACTGTTTGTCCTATTTCCATGTCTTTAGCTATTTAATAAGGCTTTGATTTAGCAAAATACATTCCTTTTATTTTATTATTGTATGAGATGAGTTCATACAATAGAACGCTCTAACCAAGTTCATGCAACAGAACATATGAACTGAGTTCATACAACAGAACCCAAAGAGAAGAATGCCCTCCCATGATTCATGAAGTAAATATTTCTTTTCTTCTCATTGGGTTTCCTGAATTGAAGATGGCTTTATATGCTTTTCCGTCTCCTCATATCTATTTCTGTTTGTTCTGATATCATTTAGAACTTATTGAGCTGGTTTTTCATCTCTTAGCTGTGCAGCATTGGTAATCGAGACAGCTCCAGATGCAATACCATCATCCACTTCCTGGATTTTATCAAGAGCATCTAATTCGTGTAATTTTGCTTGATTAGAAAAAGTGGCTAAGTCTTGGATTGAATTGACTCAAGCATAACTATTTTAGGTCTTGTTATTAAGCATTTAAACATTATTGGGCAATTTCCTGTGGTCTTTTGAAGTGTCTATTTTCTCTTACAATAATAGATGTCCTAGTAAAAGCTTCTTCCAGATAGCATGCTATATTTAATAAGAGGCTAATGTGCTTTACTAGATACCATTACCTTAATGTCCCAAATATTTTTCTGTTATTTCCATTGTAAAGCATGAGGCTTAAAAGACCTGCCCAAAGCCATAATGCTAATTGTGGATGTCACCACTGCTTGAGAATCCACTTGTCTTAAGGTTGAAGAGCAAGTTTATTATGCTAATGCTAAGATCACACATTATCCGAGAATTTCCAGAGTCCCAGAAGTACATTCTTGTTGTGCAAGATTATCTGCTCAAAATAACTAGAGCTAGGAAAGTTTCCTACAATGATGATAACCCTGGCATTGTCTTTAAGTAATGAACTATTATAATCCATTCCAAAGTTTCGATATTACTGCATGCAGACACCAAGATCAAGCTATTATTGTGAAATATTTTCTGGGTCATGAAACCACTATTTACTTTCTTATTAATATTTGCCTTTTGTTGGTACAGTTATAAATTGGAATTCCTTATCCTTGGTACTACTGATACATCAAAAAACATTATGGAGTTATTTATATTATTTTATGTGTATGGGCATTTTGTCTGTATGCATGTGTACCATGTGTGTGTACCATGTGTGTGCTTGCTGCCCTTGGCGTTCAGAAGAGGGTGTTGTATTCCCTAGAACTGGAGTTACCTATTGTCATGATCCACCATGTGGGTGCTGAGAACTGAACCTCTCCAAGAACAACATGTGCTCTTCACCACTGAGCCCTCTCTCCATCCCCACCACTGGTGTTTTGAACCCAGTCATTATTTTGTGAGGACTGACGTGATGGTTAAACTGGATTATGGACTTGGTGTCTAGGGTAACCATGAAAACACCCTTGGATCGATCTGATTTTTCAGATGAGGTTAGCTGATGCTGAGAGACCCACTCTCAAAGGGGGCAGCGCCATTCCTTTGACTGGGGTCCTGGCCTGCATGGAAAGGAAAGTAAGCTAAACACCAGCATTCATCTCTCTCTGTTTCTCAATTGTACCATGTGACCAGCACTTGTCAACATGCCTTCCCCACCTGCCACCATGTTTCTCCCAGCTTGATGGGATATTTCCTCAACCTGTAAGCCAGGATAAACCCTTTCTCCCTAAAATACCCTTTGTTAGATGTATAATGACAATGTGGACAGTAACGAATAAAAATTGTATTGAGCACTGTACGGTGCTAAGGAGCAACCCTGGGCTCTAGGTTTCTTTGTCCCAGCTGAGACCATCAGCTTAGGCATTGCCCAATATCCTTGAGGAGCAAAGTCATTCTCCATTGAGAATGACTGATATTAATGATATAGGCAGTGAAAGTATTTTATTATCCTGAATTATTGAATCCCCTAAACAAGCATTATTTATTACTTAGGACCATATTTACCTATTGATCATCCCACCATCAATAGAAACAAACTGAGAAAGCATCCGGTAAAGAAAGGACCAACTCTGTCTAACAGAACCCCTGGGACCAGGTAATTAAAGATGTTTTCAACTGCCCACCTTACTAAAATCAATACAAACTATGGTTTCATCCTCATGAAACCACAAAGCACATTTTCAACCACAAAGCACATTTTCTTCTAACAATGCTCTGCCTTGGAATTGAGAAAGTGCACCAGGGTTCGTATCTTTTCCCGCACAATAAATGTGTTTGGCACACATCAACCTGATTATTTGGCAAATGTGACGACCCTTCCACTAATTTTTCTTTGTATAATTGGGAAGAAAGCTTGTAGCAGAGGAAAAGGAGAATGCCATCAATGAGAATGTGAGGCCACAGCAACTCTTGAAGAAGCCTACCCGAAGCCAGTATCCATAAACTCTGCATTCATAGACAAGGCGCAGAAGGAAGTAGTTGTTAAACGTATGTGGTCTAGTTCCAACTGTCCAGTTCAAACCCCGGTTCTACCTAACAGTCACCCAGAGCTCTGCCTCAGTTTCTTTATCTGTCAGAGCTGCTGCAAGCACTGGGTAAGCTGCTACAGGTAATGTACTCAGAGGAGAATCTGCACACAGTAATTGGGGGCTAATTGTTATTAGCAAGTTCACGTGATTGAAGTGAATTTAGTAAATGATTGCTTGTGTGACAAGCAATGAGCTATCTGAGGCAAAGGTCACCAGAAGCATATGTTTTTGCTTTCTTGCAGTGAACAGTAGTTCTGCCCTCATTGGTAAAGTCAGGGATGCTCTTGGGATACTCAGTGGTCCTGCGCAGACATTGAAGCATATGCAATAGGGTTTGGAGCATAGTGAGTGCAGAATTCCTTGGCCAAATAAAGAAGAACTTGGAATGCTAGGTACATCCTGGCCCAGCAAGCATCTCCAGCACACTGCAAAAAATCTAATTCTATTGTGCGTGTCTTTGGGCTTTGTTGATCAATTATCTCCCCTCTACCCTCTCTGGCACCCATCTCCCCAGAAAACAATGAAGCAATATGAGATAGGAGTCAAATTATATTTCCAATTTTCTTTTAGTAGAGCGCATTAAAAAAAGAGCACAGTGGTGGCAATTGGCAAAAGTAGAGGCTGAAACCAATTAGTGGGATGACATCAAGTAAGATGGAAAGAAATAGAGATTTAATTGAAGAAAGCTGTAATATAAAATCAAGCTGTCAGGCTTTAACATTGTAATTAATTCTAGAGCCAGAGAGGTTCATTGACTCTTTTTTGTAGCTTCCCTTGGAGAGGGTTTGCATAACTGCCCACCTTGTGTGAGCTTTCCCTCTTCTTGGAATTCTCTGGATGCTTCTCATCTGTGACAAGTTGTTCTTCAGCTAGTGGCTTTGGGACTCCTTAGCCAAGGAACAATTAGCACTTCCCTTGAGAGGATTTCTTAAGCTTTCTGTTTGAACACTGGCACACATGTTAATTCTGCCTAAGAACATGAAGTGTGATAGTAGACACCAGCAGCTGGCCAGTGTTCTAGGTCTATCTTGAGTCAGAAATAATTGCCCTATCAGGTATGATGAAAAAGGAAACTGCCTGACAGAAAACTGGTGACAGCCAGTTTGTAGGCAAGGGCAGAGGCTAACCCACCTGCTTATGAGATTCATGACCCTCCACAAAATCACCTGAACAGAGAGGGAGGGAGGGAGGGAGGGAGGGAGGGAAAGAGGAAGGGAGGGAAAGAGAGAGAAAGAAAGAAAGAAAGAAAGAAAGAAAGAAAGAAAGAAAGAGAGAGAGAGAAGGGTTCATCAAAATCCAGAAACTATCTTTTCAAGACCTCAAATCTTGCAACCCAGACTTTCCGGAGACTGAAATCCTGTCACTACAATCTCAGGCAGACTCTGAGAAGGCATCTCTGTATTCCATGCTGAACTTTTTGATCTTTACCAACAAAGAACATAGAGGCAAATGGGAAGATCGGGTAGAACTCTTTGATCAGGCCCTTGCTTGCCTAATTCATGGCGGACTTCAATACATGCTGAGTTGCATGAGTAATGTCATAATGAAGATATAATTCTGCAGGCTCTGTTCTTCTTGCATAGACAGATAAGGAAGAAACTCAATTACAGGTCCCTTTCTCATGATTACTATCTGCAAAAAATCTCATCATGGTGAAGAATTTTGGGCCATAAATTCCTGATGACAAGAATAAAAAAGAATGGTATTTTGAGGGCATGATGGAGCTGGAACATGTAAGAAGAACAATGTCTCTGAACAACAATAAAAAATGGGTCCAGTGGTTGTGTGCAATTCAAATTGGAGGCATGGTGGGCAAATCAATTTTCTTCCTGAAAACTTTATCCTCATCTCTCATGGATGCCAATCCTGGTCAAGGTGTTTTGCAGCTGGAGACATATGCACCAGGACTTCATGGAGGACACTGATGTTGGCTGCTCAGAGGTGGTCAAAGACACAATGTTATTATTTGTGATCCTGCCCTGCATTGCATCTGGTTCTCTGGGGGTCTACTGTGTCCTTGGGTTCTCCAATTAAAGGTCCAGGTTAGTTTCTGACTGATAACTTTGTAGGCCTCAGACACTAAAACAATGATGTTGTGGTTTGAATGAGAATGGCCCCCTAGGCTCTTATGTTTAAAAGCTTGGTCCCCAGATAGGAGAACTGTTTGGGAAGGATTAGGAGGTGTGGTCTTGTTGAAATTGGTATGTCTGTAGGAGTGAGATTTGAGATTTTAAAAGCCCATGCCAGGCCCCTCTCAGCTTGCAACTTGCAGATCAGATGTGAGCTCTCAGCTGCTGTTCCAGCACCATTGCTGCCTGTCCGCTGCAGTGCTTGCTATCACGGTATTCACAGATTAACCCTCTAAAATGGTATGCAAGCCCCCAATTAAATTCTTTATTTTATAAGTTGCCTTGGTTAAGGATGTTCTGTCGCAGCAATAGTAACCCTAATTATGACGAATGGCTTCATTTGATTGTTTAGCCATGTCCTTCCACTGGAGAAGGTTAAGCACCTGTGATAAATCCCATATTCTCTATGATTCATACTGGTCCAGTTTCTATATTCACCTTTCAAGCAAGAAACAGCTATTGACATGGCTCAGCAGGTACGTGTGCTTGCTCCTCTTGAAGAAGACCAGACTTCAGTTCCTAGGGCCCATGTCAGGAAGCTCACCACTATGTAACTCCAGCTCCAGGGAATCCAAAGCCTTCTTCTGACCACTGTGGTCACTGGCACACACATGTGCACACACACATACACACTATATTTTTAAGTCAAATCAGTCTTACTGAGAGATTATTAGTGTTGCCATCTTATACAAAGAGCTATTCTCTGTCTTTGCTATATTTTTCTATTATTTAAATATTTTCTATTTCTTCAATTTCTGTGCTTAATTTTTTTCTTCCATCTTTATATTTTCAGCTTCATTCATTCATTAATTCATTCATATTTTCTATTTTTATTCATGTTTTCCTGGTTTGACTCTTTCCTTTGTGTTGCTTTTGAAGGTCACATATGCATTGCATTGTAGCATGATCTGATGAACTGATCTTTCAATCACCATAAAACGTATGTCTCTATTAATTATTCTTGCCTTGAAATTTATTTATCATTTTGATTTATTGAGAGACCCTTACCATATCTTTATTGTGCTCACACTGTGTTTGGTCTATCTTTTCCCATTTGCTTTTATTTCTAGCCTCTCTGGGTCTTTAGGAAACCTATGTACATGTGCATATCTGCATGCATATTCACTTATTTGAACGTGGGTGTGCACATGCTACCACACACCCATGGAAGTCAGAAGGCGACCTGTGTACCAGTCTTTGCCTCATGCCTTTTCACAGGGAGGGTCACCTGTTGCTCACTGCTGTCTATGCCAAAATCGCTGGCCCACGAGTTCCCAGGATTCCTATGTCCCCACCTCTCCTCCCACAACAGGAGTGAATTGTCTGGATTTATGTAGATCCTGGGAATTCAAATTCAGCTTGCTATGCCTGCACCATAAGCACTTTTTTTTAAGCCACTGAGCCATCTTCCCAGCCCCTGAGGCACATTTGTTTATACTCTCCTCTTTTTTTTTAAAGTCATATCATTAAAAGAAAACCCATAAAGATTATCAGGTGCTTTGTGACACAAAAGGAGTTTCTAAATGGTATCATGTCTAGGTAACCATAGCCAGATATAAGTTTTCATGGCTATAGGCAGATGATTGATTAAAAACATAATTTCCCCACAATGCGTCAGTTGCTCAGCTCACAAAGATCCTCCAGCAGCTGGTTCTTAAATGAGAGAAATACGAGAGACATCAGAGCAGTTGGGGATGTTAGTGTTTCATCTCTACTAATAATATCATTGGAATGAAATGAGATTATCACTGTTTACTGCGAATGGCGAATGCACACCATTATCCTGCAGCATCTCTGAGGATCTGCCCCTGTTGCTTGATGCCTCTGATGGAGGCATTTACTGTAGGAATTGAGGTAGAAGAGAGAGAACAAAGCAATTACTCCTCATCAACAGCAGCTGCCTTAAAGTTAAACAATCTTTGCAGTTAAATGACCTCATGTACCCACGCTTTTCCGATTCGTCACTGACTTGTATATTCCTATCTTTCAACTGGCTAAATTGTTCAAATTTTTAGAGTCAGGAAAATGTGAAAATTGAATGACCCTGTTGTGTTGTTGTTGATGATGGTGGCAATGATGATGATGATGACCATGGTGATGGTGATAACCTATGTATACTTTAATTTGTGCTTCTACTTTGCAACCAAGCTTCCCTTGTTTAGTATAATGATCATTTAGGTTGATCTTAATTCTAAAAATAGATTTGAAAGACTGACTTCTGATATAATATGTAGATATTTTTACTAAAGTTGTTTGAGAAACATTTAAAAGCAGTAAATACACACTGCATTGAGCGAACAACCTTCCATGATAACCCCACTGAAAACACAGGCATCTACCCAGGAGAGGATTTCAGCACAACATCCTACAAAACTGGACTGTGTTCTTTACAGAGGTCAGAGCCAGGCAGCATGTGAAATGTAGGAACCCTGTGAGGTCAAGTGAGGTTAAAGAGACACATGACAACTAAACGTGGTGCAATTCTAGACTGGATTACAAGAGGGAAGTAGTTTAATAGGCTGGTGTAGGGACAATGGAAGAACTCGGAGCACAGAGTGTGGCCAGATCCCAATACTGAGTTGCGGTTACAGTTTCTGAGTTTTAGCACTGAGTGGTTAAGTCAGAGAATATCTGGCTTTAGGACACAATGGCATCAATATTCAGGGTGCGTAGACATGGTGTCTACAGTTTATTCTCAATATATTAGGGAAAGTTCTTTTTTATCTTCCCACAGATAGTTCAATCTGGGAAGAATATATTAGAGTTCCTTGTGCTATTACGAAATTTCAATTTGGAATTATACCAAAACAAAATGCACCCTAAACCCCATAATAATTTAGCTTCCTCACTTATTCCCAATATCTATTAGACTCTGAACAAGCCTTGACTGATTTGAATTGAGACTTGGATGAATAATGTCTCTTAACTTATGTTTCTTCCCTGGTGACAGATACAAATCCTATCAGGAAGCTATCATAAAAATGATGAAATTCTGGATATGAAGTTTCTTTTGGAGTAGGACACGTCATCCTGTGACAAGCTGTAATCCTGATGTTTGAGTGGGTTTCAGGTCCAATGGTACCTGCTTTGCTCTGGCATGCCAACTGCATTCCCTTTGCCCACTTGCAATGTTAATCAATAATGTGGTGGAGTGAGCTCCTATAAGAGAGACTTGTATCTTCTCAAATAAAGGTCAAAAGTATGAAAATCAGCCAGTCCATTAAATGAAGAGAAAATAAGTTATGGTCTGTCCACAGTGTAAGATATTTTCTAACCATAACAAGGTGTGAAGTATGGATAGATGCCAGAACAATGTGTGCCTCTTGGAAACATCCTATTAAGAAGTCAGACACAAAAGAACAGGCTTTTATTTTTTTAATTTAGCTGAAAAACAATATCCAGAATAGGTAAATTCCTAGGGAGAAAATAGATTAGTGTTTGTCAAGGTCTGGAAGAAACAGGAAAGGGGAAGTGACTACTAATGTGTTTGGGATGTCTTTTAGAGGCCATGGAAGTGTCCTAGAATAAGAAATGTAGTGGTAACATCATGCTATCAATATACTTAGCCCAGTGAATTATATGTCTTAAAAGTCATTGGACTGGGGATGTAGTTCATTTGGTAGGGTGTTTGACAGGCATTCCCCAAGTCCTGGGATCCATCTAAAGCATCATATAAGCTTTAATTGATGGTGCATGTCTTTAAGCTCAGCATTAGGAAGGTGGAGGCAGGAGGGATCCAAGTTCAAGGTCATCTTTCACTTCATAGCTAGTGAGAGGGTGCTGATAGAGATTTCTGTCCCACTGGGTCCTGCAATCATTCAATCCCAAAGAAATACACAGAGGCTTACATTAATTATAAACTGATTGGCCCATTAGCTCAGGCTTCTTATTAACTAACTCTTATATTTTAAACTAACCCATAATTCTTGTCTATGTTAGCCATGTGGTTTGGTACCTTTTATCAAAGGTAAAAGTGAGGCATTCTCATCTTGCTTCCTCTGTGTCTGAGTGACAACTGCAGACTAAGCCTTTCCTTTTCCCAGAATTCTCCTGTTCTGGTCACCCTGCCTATACTTTCTGCCTGGCTACTGGCCAATTAGCATTTTATTAAACCAGTACAAGTGACAAATCTTTAAAGGGTAAAAGACCATTGTCCCACGGCACTCCCCCCCCTTTTTTGTCTTTTCAGAACAAGAACTCTGAATCTAATCTCCTCTGGTTAGCTTTTTTCCTGACCATTATCCATAACAACTTGTAACCAACATTCTAAACAAAGACAAACATTCATAATCCATGTTGTTGGGGACTATGGATGTTGTTTTCTAGGTTACTTCCTGTTGATGGGGGGGCTGCTGATAATCTTACGGGGACCTAAAGAAAATTTAGAATTATGGTCAAGTCCTGGCTGGAAAATTCTGTGAGGCTTGATCATCTCAGCCAGCAGTCTTGAGGATGTTCTGGATGTAGAACTCAGAGGAAACTCCAACAAAAGTCCTCTGAAATGTTGGATCATCTGGACCATCCACTCCTACTGGAGATTTTTCAGAGGGTCTTCCTTAATCAAACCTGATTTTTCTTAACCCAGAATGAATCCACAGCCT
>LOJH01042874.1:1039-14107 GCA_001685095.1 Ellobius talpinus
CCAGAGCCCAGAGCATGCAGGCAGAGCTCTCCTGCTGAGCTGCATCTCAGTCCTCTTATGGTTTTAACTATTTTGGAGTAAGAAAGTTCCTTTCCCTTCTCAGAGATATGAACAGTTTGTTATGAAGTTAGCTTGCAATTTGTCACTTTTATTATTTATTATTGATAGAGACACATTCCATATTACATTTTGTTAACACCGTGGGTTGGTATACATTTTTGCTAATGATAGGCCTTTGATCCTGACATATCCTGTGATATATTACTGAATTTTCTAACAACAAGTTCTCTTTATCAGTTTCCTTTTACTTCCCTGAGTATGTTTGGCCTGGTTTCTTACTGTCCTTTATTGTCTATAATAATGCCCATTGTCATTTTACTACATGCTACAAATGTAGAATGACTTCTTCCCTGTATTCCTTTGATTTTCTATAAGATGTGATGAGCTTGAGATTTAGTGTTCATTTAACTGTAGAATTCTTTGGGAAAATTCTTCTTATTGTTTTTTTATTCAGATTGTTGATGGTCAGTTTATAGTTCTGTATTTTCCTGAGTCATCTAAGCTGTATTTCTAAAATAGTGGCCACTCCAATTAAATGTTTAAATATTTGGATAAATATTGCACATGTTCTCATTTTTATCACAGTGAAAGACTGCACATACAAATCTAAATGAAATATAAGCATGCACATGAAAATAGACACAAATTGTCCTCAGTCACCTTTGAAAAGACATAGCTTTTTCTTTTGAACTCCAGGCTCACTCAGAGACCTGACATACAGCAGGAACCGTGTTTTCCCTGACTACCTGTGGAAAGGCAGTTTCCTCTGGCTGCAGGAGCAAACTTACCACAAATTGAGTGTTTCACATGCAAATGTCCCTGCATCCACAGAGCATGTCATCTTGCTCTTGCCCTTTTTGAATATTCCTTGGCTTGGAGAGCTGAAAATTTTAAAAAAGAAATGTAGAGCAGGCATTCACAGAAATTAGACTTTTATGGGTATTGGAAATAGAGACCAACGCCAGAGGAATGGAATTTATTCCTGGAGTCTTCCACTCTGCTGACATGGGCCATCTCTCCATCCACACAGCCCTTATCCTGGAGTCTTCCACTCTGCTGACACACAGCATCTTTTCCCTCTCATTTCATTTCATAGCATTCTACTCGAAGATAACTTTTATATTTTATTGATTTTGGAAAGAAATGTGTATTTTGAGACTATGTGAGTTCACTGGTTATTTTCATTGAAGTGTAATTTTAAATCTGAGAGACCCAGGCCCCAGCAGATCTGTAGCCATAGCATAGTCCCTGAATCCCTGAACACACTGACTCTGACCCAGAGCCAGTGAAAGAAACATACCCAGAATTTGGAAAATGATCCAGCAAAAGGAACACCTTATCCCTGATACCAGAAACAGAGAAAAACACCCTGACCCTGAAACCAGAGTCAAAGAAGCACACTTGCCCCCTAGAATCACAGCCAGTTAAAGAAATATGATCTGACTCTGAAATTAGAGACAAAAGACAAAAAAGGACCAGTAGAAACAGTTTGGCATGAAAATCAGAGCCATCTCTGACCCTCATCAACTGAAACATGAAACCAACCAATTCCTCAGAAGGAAAACCCAACCAATCCCTCAGCAGGGAAGTAGCTGCTTCTAGTCTAGAGGTGTGACTTCCTCCTGACTTTAGCAGTATGCAGACTCTTCCAGTTAAAGAGTCATGACTGCTCCGACCTTCACCTGACCTTAGCCTATGGCTTAGTAAGAGTCTGAGTCAATCCCAGGTCTGTAGCTATGCAGGCTTGAAATTCCCCAGATCCTTCACTCTTGTTATGGCCAGTATAAAACCCCCATCACAAACTGCTCAGGGTCTCTCCTGCTCTGTTCCTTCTGCTGCTGCTGCTGCTGCTGCTGCTGCTCTAAATGGATGGAGAGGTCTATGTTAGCTTGCAACAAAGACTCTTTCCTTTGCATTGGATTCACTCTCACAGTGGTATTTTGGGGATCTACACTTTAGGCATTGTAGATGTAAGTTTCTGTCCCACCTGGTCCCTCAGCCATTTAGTCCCCCCACAGAGGCTTATATTAATTATAATCTGTGTGGCCTATTAGCTCAGGCTTATTATTAACTAGCTCTTACAACTTAAATTAACCTTTAATTCCTGTCTATGTTTAGCAACGTGGCTTGGTACCTTTCGTCAGTGAGGCATTCTCATCTAGCTACCTCTGTGCCTGGCTTGCAACTGCATCTCTGTTTTTCCTCTTCCCAGAATTCTCTTAGTCTGGTCGCCCCACCTATACTTCCTGCTTACTACTGGCTAATTAGCATTTTATTTAAAAAATGAGTGATAAATCTTTACAGTGTACAAAAGCTGTATCCCACATCAGGGCCATAACAAATCCATACATCTTACTCTTCTGTATATACTGCCTATGAGTGCATGTAACAGCAAGGTGCCCACAATCAAGAAAGAACAGTTCTCCCAACCGCCCCCAAATTTCTCTGTAGGAAATCACCCCTTTAGAGACAAACACTGGCCCATCACCAGCCTAGGATCCCTTCCCTTCTCTTAGTCTCTGGATCCATGGCTTTCACTGTCCTTGGAACCTCCTCTCGGAACTCTAATAAAACCTACCAAAGACTTCTGAGCTTTTTACAAACCTCACTCCTGGTTCACGTCCTGCTCCCAATTTTCCTTTCCCTCTTGTGCCTGAGAGTTAAAATATGTCTCCAGAGAGTCTTCCAGCCAGTCTCCCAAGCGACAAACCCTAGAATCCCTGTATGGTTGTCCTTTCTTCTGCATGGCCCTGATCTGTGGTTGGTTCATGTCTCAATTGAAACACAACTCGGCTATAATTGTGTTGCAGTGTTCAGAGACTGAAGCATTTAATCTTGCAGGGGGTTCCTTAAATCAGATGTAAAACAACCCCAAATATCCTCAGGAAGTACCTGAAAATGACCAGATCCACTAGGCCCCTCTTTCCCAAATGTAAACAACAAAAATTCTTTAAGTAACTCTCAGAGAAGCCTAGCCCTGGCCAAGTCCAACTGCCTTAGAATCAGAGATCAGCCAAGCAATTTGGAAGAGGTTTAGATCAACTGAGCCCCTGGACGGACCCTTTCTGAGCATTTGAGAAGCCTGCAGGCTCTGCAGTGTAGTCCTGATTCCCCCCTTTTGTGAGCAGTCAGTCACCCATGCTGGCCTGGAATATTTGGATACAGCTGTGTCTTTGAGTCATTTCTGTTCCTGTAAGAAACCAGAATAAAACTCGTTGGTTCACTAACTTGGAGGACATTGGTGCTATCTGTACATTGTCCTGTTGTGGGCTTTCTTTCTGGGACGAATAGAGGAGTGTTTTGTCTCCAGGAAAAGTCTTGGCACACACCAGATCTCCCTTCACATGTCCAAACACAGATAAGTTCTGGTCTATGGCCACATCAACTGACCTTGCTTTATCTCATTGTATTTTGTTAGGTTCTATGATTGACATTGATCAGTGACACTAACCAGTGTCCTCATTTGCTGACAACTCCATTTCTTCCTACAAGTCCCTCTGTAAAAAGTTACCTAGAACGTAACTTCCTCTGCGGCAAAATCATCCCTGAGTGCTCAGCTCCTGTCCAAAGGATGAACAGAAAGCATTTCCATATAGGAGGGTCTGTGATACTGTCCCAGCTCTGGGTTCCTAATGTATGAAAGGCATTGCCAATGCCCCAGAACCTGAGATCTTCCCGGGGTGTGTACAGCAATACTTTCGGTCTACTGCAGATTTGACTGCTCTGTGCACACCTGTCATTCACAGCTTGTTAATGACAAATCAATACCCAGATCCTAAAGACAAATCTGCCAGAGTTCCTTATGAAGCACGATGTGCCCACTGACATCTCCAGAATTCACTACATGAGTCACTCTTCCCCTGATAGAAAGCAATCTCACGGTAGCCATGGTGACAGCTCTGCAGGGGCCAGCATTCTGGCTACTTCTCAGAACAATAGCATGTATGATTTCCTTAACACCCTCTCCTTATACTGTGTCAGGGATCAGCAGCAAGCCTGCCCCAGTAAGGATGGGGGAGCCACTAAAGCCAGAAGGAGCTTAGGTGTGTGTGATCTGCTGCCCCACAGTATCTGAAGAGATACCCATCCCCCAGCACTTGCTTTTCAGTCACAGAGGGGGCTTCCCACATGCTACTCCCTATAGCTGTCTTCCTCAGGCAGCTTCTCTGTTGCCACTGCTCCCTGGTATCGTGGGCCTTCCTCAGGTGTTTGTGTCTCATTCATCACCATCCTCCCTCCACATATCACCAGTGGCAGAGGAGAGGCAAGGAGAGTGAACTACATATCAATACCGCATTCCTGATGGCAGCAAGCACCTTCTAACATGGGTATGCCAGAGGACACAAAAACAATGCTTTCCCCAAAATCCAGAGTGCTAACAGCTGAGACAGATTCTATTCCATGTAAGGAGTATTATGGAGTATTTGTGCTTTCTCCAAATCCAGAGTTGATGCCCAACTCACTGATGACATGACATTAAAAGGTATTCTCAAGTGTGTGGTGTAGCTCACCTCTCATCCCAGCAATCCTGACTGAGAGATAAGTGGAGTTTATTAATAAAAGGCAGCCAGCCTGGTCTATATAGTGTGTTCCAAGCTAGCAAGTTTCCACTCTAAGCTCCTGTCACTCACTTTGAAGAAGTCATCACACTGCTATGAAATTCACATTGCCACATTCTGCAGAGCCCAGAGACTGACTTCTCTGGAGCAATGCTGTAAGGAAGGTTGTCAGACGCATAGTCACATTCCCAGATTAGTTGCCTGTGCTTGCACTGATGGAGAGCAACAGCTGCAACAGCAATGTGAAAACCCAGCACATCTGAGTTCAGGAGGTGGCTTTATATTCTACATCTGAACAAGGAGGCAGCTTTGGCCTGTCTCTATAGGAGGCCTCTGTAAGGGATCCCAGGCTGCAGAAATCCTAGAGGAGACAGATTGATGATCTCTGCTCACATTGTCAACATTGGAAGTCAGATCTCTGAAGAAGGTTTTGCCATCCCTCTGAGCCCGACCCAAGGATGGTTTTGCCAATCCCTATTGGTCTAAGACATTGTGGTATTTTACATGGCCGTGTTCATGTCAACAACACATTCACCCAGGCTTCCTCCACTCACCACACACCTTACCTTACAGTTCGAGCTATGCTGCAGGCATACACACTATTCCAACGCTGCCCAGGGGAAATACGAGCTGACTGCTGTTGGAAGCGGTTCTCCAAGAGACTATATCTGACATGGTTTAAAAAAAAACTAGCACACAGGAAAGGATACGGGGATACAGGGTTTAAGATATCCAGAACCAAAACTTCAAAACATTTTCATTATTTCCAATGAGCAAGGAGGATCCCATCTTAAAGGTCACTTTTCCTGTACAGGGGATTGCAGAGCTTGCAACCATGCATAAATGTCAGGGTCTGGACTCTATCACTACCAAAAGAAGGAAAATGCTTAAAATGTGTCACTTTCATGCTAGCTGGCATCTCAGCAGCATGGCCACCAGGTGGCAGCACAACTTTAGACATTGTGTATCCTAGCGACCTCAGCCCTTTCCATCTTTCGTGAATCTCTCATGAATACACGGAACAGGTTTAGGTCTCTAGACTATTGACACAGGATATAACTACAGCTATGTGATGTCTTTGGAGGACTGTGGAGCGGGGGCGGGGCAGATAAGATCTTTGGCATCTACTCTAGGTCCCTAGGCTGGGAGTCTCTACAGAATCCACATGGTTCCAGTAGAAGTCTGAGGTGAGGTAAGAGGTGAATCTGTCCTGGGAGTCAAAGTCCTCTGAGGATGTGAAGCAGTGAGTGACGGTGGAGGAAGTAGCACCCCACAGCTGAACTGCCTCAAGGACATTCACTCTACTTAGGATATGTGTGTGGCAGAAGTGGCAGAAATCTAAAGGCTCCTCTAGTTTTGAGTCCTTAACACACTGAACTATTTCACCATCCAGAGTAGGAATCTTTTTGAAACAGCATTTGTAATGCATGATCCAGCAGAATGCCGAATACCAAGAACAGAGTGTTTCCCTGGCATTTCTCCTCTCTCTGTCAGTACCACTAGGCACTCCTTGCCTGCATCACCCCTGGTTTTGTGCTCTTTAACATGTCCATTACTGAAAGTACAATGCGGTTTTCTGAGGCTCTCTGCCTTAAGCTGTGACCCCCACCATGTGCTGTTGGCACTATCTCTCACTAGGAGGTGGGAGCTCTCTAGAGTTTAGACAGACAGTTTCTTCAAGACAGATTGTGAGCTTTCCCTTGTGCTTTATGGAAATTCCTATTTTACTGCGCCATTAAAGCTAAGATATGGGGGACTCATCACCATCTCTGCATAAGTATTATGCAGCTCTCCCTCATGCACTCCTCCCTGGAGGATCTAGTACACTGTTTCTGGGTGCCATCTGTTCCCTTCCTCTGTTCTTGGTTCACTCACCGCTCCAGCCCTCCTCACATGAAGTATGTTAGGCTTAGGGCTAGGGTTAGGCTTAGGGTTACAACTGTTCGTGTTATATGGAACACTGGGATGCCTTTAGAACCACACTTACTTAGCTTATACCTCTTCTGGATAGTTGTATAAATATAACAGATGCTCTCATTCATTTATTCAAGAGGCATTTATCATATACTCTCTACGTGCTGGGCATTCTCATGAATGCTAGAAATACTGCTAGAAACACAAAGAGGGGTCAATCATAAGACATCTACTACTGTGCCTTTGGAGTCCACACTCTGGATTTTAGGACATGCTTGCTCCTTGTTTCTAAAGCACTTTGGGATCATGTCATATGCGGTTGTTTACCTTCTGTCTCTACAAGGTCTGCAGCTTGTGTCTCCAACTGATTTTGTATAACTTGACATGTGATAAAGAGTGGGGACTTATTATTTCTGGCACAATATCTCCGTGCAATACAAAGCCTCAGGAGAAAATCCTTTGGACAAATGTCATAAGGGAGAAAGACCTAGCTTCCTCTGGGGCATCCTCTTCAATGTCCACCCAGGAACCAGTCTTTGGATCTGTAGGATACAGGGAACTATCACATCAACAGACCCCACAGCTTGGGTGAGAAGGCTTTGGTTTGAGTATGCACAAGAAAAACATACAGAAATGGTTCTGTCTGGACATGGTTGTATATGCTTCCGCACACAAAGATGACTCAGACAGAGCCCATGTCTTCTGAACTTCACAGTCCAACATGAAGTAAACAGGAATTGGTAGTCACAGGGAATATGAGTCCATATTCTTCTCTCAACCTACCATAAATGCAAATCTACTGAGGCCTGCCCTTCTGCACTCTACAGAGGAGGAATTTGACTGAGAGGTATTTGATCCCTTGAGTATGAAGTGATAAAACTCACATACAGATATGTCTCTCATTGAGGTCAGACATCTATCCACTTGCCAGGACAACAATATGCTCAGACTCTACTTGCAAAGATGTGTCTTCCATTGAGTAAACATCTAAAATTCCCACTTCCCAGCACAAGCTTGTTTCTATAAAGGTGGTACATAAGATCTCAAAATTGCTTCTCTAAGCTGATGGGACATGTGCTTCCCTTCTCTCGATTTCCAATAACTGTATTTATATCCCTGGCAGAGGTGCAGCTGGTGTCTGCCAGGAGGACAAGAAGTCCTTTGGAACCTCAGCTTGGCTTTCCTCCATGCCCAAGTAGGACAGTTGAACTTAGAAAATGTTTATCTCATGGTGGATCCTTCAGCGTAGGATAATGTTCATTCCACCATGGGTTCAACTTTCTTTCACATTGAGGATAAACTGGGCTTTTATCCTGCACCCTGTGGGTAGAGTGCTTGCGAACTTTTGTTCTAGCATTGATTTACTTCATGATGAATCCAAGTCAACTCATTACTTTCTTACCATTGCTTTAGTCTCAGAGAGGCACCTATTGGGTCATTTACTTAAAGTTCCCTAATTTCAAATGTTGTAGTGTACAATGAACCTATGATAAAAAATACTTTCTGAGGAAGAAATTATTGAATCAGCATAATCCTGTCAATTATGTATGTTAAAGTTGAAATTCACAGACAGCTTTTTTTGATAGACTTCGACAATGATTTATGAAGCTCTGCACAGCAGTGAATGTCTTCATGCCTACAAGGAGCCACATGGCTTCTGTTGTACTGTCAGGCCCTGCAAATCCTGGAGCAGTGCTCCCACCCTCACAAGACAAGACCACTGTCCTGGGTTTCCCACTTCTTTTCAACATATCATATTTGTCTGTGTGGTCATCTTCATGTTATAATAATCAGATATCTGTCTCATGGCTTCAACATGTATATATGATTATGTGTTGAAATACCTGATCTTAGCTGAGCAGTGGTGGCACACACTTTTAATTGCGACACTCAGGAGGCAGAGGCATGCAGATATCTGTGAGTTCAAAGCCAGACTGGTCTACAGAGTGAGTTCCAGGACAGGCTCCAAAGCTATAGAAAAGCCCTGTCTCAAAAAAACCCAATAAATAGATAAATAGATAAATGATCTTTTACTGTGCCACTTAGAACAAAGGAAAACTACTTTCCAATATGGAATTAGCAGGATAGACATCATAACTAGTCTAGTGTGTATTATGTGACAAGTTGCTTATCAGATGCTAAATGCTGGGAATTTGAACTCAGTTTCAGTGTCATCTCTCAGTATAGGAAGAATGGTCCACAGCAAGTGACATATAGGTTCATATTTCTCAGGATTCAGTCAGGGTTTTGCTCATACCTGTAATCCTAGCACCCAGGAGACTGACATGGGAGGATTACTGTCAGCTTGAGTGCCTACTGAGCTTCAGAGAGATTCACATCAACCTAGGCTGCTGTGAGAAGTTGCTAGCTCATTTCCCGGCTGCCCAGACTCCTGATATAATCATACAGAAACCATATTATTTGCAATACTGTTTGGTCAGTAGCTTAAGCTTATTTCTGGCTAACTCATTATCTTTAAACTAAGCCATCTCCATTAATCTGTGTATCGTCATGAGGCTGTGGCTTACCAGGTAAAGTTCCAGCATCTGTCTCTGGTGGTGCTACATGGCTTCTCTCTGACTCTCCCTCCCTTCTCTCAGCATTCAGTTTAATTTTCCACCCCATCCTGCCTACCTCTATTCTGCTGTGTGGGTCCAAGATAGTTTCTCTATTAACCAATAGTATTCACAGCATACAGAGAGGAATCCCACATCACTAGGCTACAGTGTGAGACTCTGTCTCAAAAGTTAACCAAAAGCAATTTTCAATTCTTTATAGCATGGTGATATATTTTCCTTAAAACTGAATGATTTTAACACTTAAAGTAACATATTACTATGAAAATGTAAAATTATGACAATAAAGGTAATTACAAAGTAAATATGACAGTATTTAAAGCATTTCATTTTTACTTAAAATGTCCTTAAACTGAATATATTAATATATTAATTTTCTCAATTGGCAGGATCAAGAAAATGCATACCTTTCCACGCTACTATTTCATAAGCATTCGCATATTCAGTGCTCACACTTTGGATCAAAGGATTCAATTTCTATGCATCAGTGTGAAAAAATTAATAGCAGGATCATTAGGAAGGATGCAGGGGCTAACAGTGCCTATGCCACAAAGTCAGGATTGAAAACAGCAGTGATATGATGCCAAAGCCACCAAAGATAGCTGTGTCGGCAACCCTCAGGTGAACAAGCCATTAGTATGCTCTCTGGACCACATTTATGGCATTCCCCCTCTTTCAGCTCCACCGTTTTTCCCTGCTAATCACTCATCCTTGGGGCCTTGTTCAAAATTCCCAGAGAACCAAACAAGAGTAAGCATGAGTCCTTTCTTCCTAAAATATAGCTTTACTGTCTGTGAAAGAAAAGGAAATTCAGACCCTTGCAAACTGGGAAAGTGAGTTCAGCCAATGTGTTGATACCAGAATATGTCCTAAGAAGTGTCCTTTTTTGCAGAAATGGATTTTAAAAGTACCAGACAAAAATAGCTATACTTACTTGTGGGTATAAGGAGATGAGGTTTGGAATGTAATTAGGGAATCATGATGGTCTAGCAATATGGTGATAGTAGATTCACTTCTAAAATCCATGACCTCAGGACCCAGGGAGATGGGCCAATTTCTAGTATCGGGCATGATTTCCCTTCTGTCAAGAGAGCCTTAGGTCCTATTACACAGCTCCAGGTGACAAGCAATATGTCAGTGACTCTACTGCTGTACTGGTCACTGCTTTTGCTTCTAAGGGTCCCAGATGGTAGGAATGTTAACTGCTTCCATCCTTTGGCAGCTGGCAGAGAGCACTTTCTGGTACTGTGGAAGCTTGATCTCAGAAAGGAGGCATTCAATTAGATCCAGCTTGAATAATAGGAGTCCTGTGTTCTAAGAGTGCAATTCCTTCAGGAATAGTGACTTACTTTCAACCCTGAGAAACAGTGTGGGGGGGATGATATTCAAGGGCAACAGCAATATGCTATATTGCTTTGGGAGTCACTTGGACTACCCTGGAAAGCCCCTCAAAAGGAGGCATCTTGAACCTAGTACTAGGGTATTCATTAGTTTATGTCTCTACAGAAAATGGAGACGATCACAGGAAACCACAACTGGACACAATGTGGAGATCAACAGATTGTGGGAAGCCCAGGCCCAGTGGATATATCTTCAGCACAGGTCTTGCCTCCAAGTCTCAGGGAACATCTCAGAAGATAGGGTAGGAAACGTTTAAGATCCAGAATACTGGGAAGCCTGCTGTGAGATTGTCTCTCTTAGAAATAGCTGCATAAGCAAGAAGATCTGAACAATGACAATATCAATAGATGTGCTAATACAGGAGGGGAAAATCTCATGGGGCCCTACCTAGTCAAAGAACTAAAGGCAACTAAGGACTGCTAAGAGAGATAGTCTCTCCCAGAGCTGAGTCCCTTGATAGGTTATCCAATACAAAGCGGTCAGCCCTGAAACTTATACACACAAACACAGAACATGGGCCCAACAGGTTGTATGCATGTGTATGTATGTGAGTGTTCATATATGTGTATATGTGCATGTATGTATATGTGTATATATTATAATATATACATACAAATGTAAAATAATTGAGGAGAAAGAGCCTATCAACTTGACAATTGAGGGACAAGGGAGGGGCTGGAAGGAGGGAATGTATCTTTAAAATGTAAGTTATTAAAAAGGTTAAAAACCTAGACAAAAAGCCAGAGGAAAGAAAACTGAGTAGCATTCTTTTGAAAAATCTCTTTAGAAAGCAATGGATTTCTTCATGTTATTTCATAAAACTTACTATGGGTTGATTCTCCTCATGCCCCAAGCCTCATTGTCACCCTCCATCCCTCCATCCCCACAGCACCTTTCCAGGTCCAGTATAGTCCACCTGTCCATGTTCATATCACATTGTGTTCTACCATTCTCCTCACATCCACTGTCATAAGCCAGTACATATATTCTTTTGAGAGATGAAGATGGAATTATTTCACTTTCCTGTTGACCTGCAAGACAGACTCTCTAGTTAGTGCTGTTTTTTATTATTAAGGGTCTGAGGAATTCAGAAAGTGAAATGTCCTTGTCTGAGAAAACAGATGGTAAAGAATTTGGAGAAGCTGGTAGTAGGAAAGAGGGACAGGAAGTCAGAAAGGAGTTGGAGGGCTTCGTTAGAGCTCAAGTGAGATCATTTCCATCTACCCTGGACCTAGAGAAAACTCCAATATTTTAGGGGAATCTGTGCTGATTTGTCCCTTGTGTACTGCATTCATTATTTTCTGCTCTTGTGGCTAGATATCTGACAAGAAGCATCTAGTGGGAGGAAGGATGCACTTTGTTTATAGGTCAAAGGGTAAGCATAGTGGTACAGATGTAAGATAGTTGGTGACATGTTCAGCAGCCAGGAATCAGTGAATAGACAGCAAGTGGAGTCAGGGCGATAAAAACTGAAGGCCTGTGCTGCTCAAATTGTACATCAGGTAAAGGTGTGTGCGACGAAGCCCTTGAACTGGGATTCAGTCCTATGGTCCCACAAGTGTTTTTCCCACACATAAATAAGCAAATGTAATAAAAGAAAAGAAAAACAAGCCCGGAAGGCATGTGTGGCATGAACCACTTCCTTCAGCTCCAACTCTTAAAGGCCCATCAAGCTTCAAAAACAGTGCCACCCACTGGGGACCACATGTTCAAATACATAAGCTTATGGGGGAGGGAAACACTTCAGTTGCCAAATACAACCTGCATATACTACTAGTAAAGCTAAAGAATTGTTGGTGTTACAAATGAAACAGATTCTCTTCTGGTATCATTTTTTTATACTAGTTTGTCCACACAGGACTACAGTATTCAGGGTGGCAACATTTATCTTCAGATCACTGTGCAAATGACTGAGGGGATAATACCAGGGATTAGCGTTGAAATCACTAACTTGGTCTGTAGACCACTTTTCAAAGCATGACCATGCAGTGATGTAAAACCTCATCACTTTGCCCTCAGCCTGGACTTGTCACTTGGTACCAAAGCTTGAAACCCTGTAATTGGCCCATGTTTATCTGCCCATCTGGGTCCTATGACTAACTAACACAGGAAACTACTTTCCTGCCTAACTTTCTAACAATCAAACCACTATTTTCTCAGGAATCTCAGTGTTCTTCGTGGGATAACAGGCAGGAATAACCTGCAAATACCTGTGCTACTTTCTTGGAGTTGGAGTTCTCTGGCTGGGGTAATTTGAATGTCATTGACCCCTATAGGCTCATAAGGAGTAGCACTATCAGGAGGTGTGGCCTTGTGGGAGTAGGTGTGGCCTTGTTGAAGGAAGTGTGTCACTGTGTGGTGTGGGAGATTTGTCTGTATTCTGTCAATCATGTATTTTAATAAAACACTGATGGGACAGGCAGGAAGTAATAGGCGGATCAACCAGACAGGAAGTAGAGCCGAGGCGATGAGAACAAGAGAATGCTGGAAAGGAGAGGAAGTCCATTTCTCCAGTCCAGCCCAGACCACCAAAGAGGCAACATGTGACCTGCCTGGCT
>LOJH01042875.1:0-14107 GCA_001685095.1 Ellobius talpinus
GGGAGTGGGAGGGAAATGGGAGGATGGGAGGAGGTGGTAATTTTAATAAATAAATAGAGAAAAAAAGAAAAAAGAATTGATAAAAAATTTAAAAAATTAAAACAACTAAGTAACCTCTCTGTAAATATTTTTTATCTTATTTTAGGATCAAATAAGTGGGTGCAGAAGCAGAAACATAATCTTAGTGACTGATGTGTCCAACAGCTGCCACTACTTTTCCTCAGTCCGTGACACAGCAGGTGGCCCCTAGAGCCAGTCTTAAGCCCTAGAGAGCCTGTTCATACTTCTTTATGTAAGGATTTAGATGCAGGCTCACAGCTTTGCTTTCCCTTTTGTTCTTCTCGTACACTTTGAACACCTGTTACATGCTTGCCCTGTCCCAGCGCTAGGGATCAAACAGAACCTATCTGCATAGGGATTCTGCTAGGAAGGTTTTTTTAAGCAGCTGTGACAAAATACCTGAGATAATAAATATATGAAGAAGAAATTGTTATGTTGTCTGCCGGACGCAGCAGCTTCAGTTCATGGTCAGCTGGTTCCCTTGCTTTGCACCTCGCAGCATAGGACATCATTGTAGAAGCTAGTGACGGAGGACTGACGGTGACTGCGGAGCTCAGTGTGTGGCAAGCAAAGAGAGAGGGAGGCAGGTTTCAGGGCCCCCTGTGCCCTTGAGTGTACGTTACTGTCAATCTGACTTAACAGGGAAGTGAGCTTTGCTAGGTCCTGAGGTTTCCCCAGCTCTTTATAGCGCTTTCAAAGCCTTCACCACGTGAGTCTTTGGGAGACATTCAAGGTCCAGACCTAGCAGAGCTCACTTCCTTGTTGAGAGTGGGCGTTGGACAATGGGCAGACACAAAGCGCTTAGCAAGATCAACCAGGAAAACATTCAGTAAAGCAGATGGCAAGAAAGCACCCTGGAGGAAATGAAACCAAAGAAAGGGATGAGTAGGAGGGTTTTGGCCAGAGTAGGCTCTCACTATGTATCCAGCTAGTCTGGTACTCAATATGTGCTGTGGACAGCCTCCGATTAGCAGTAATCTTCCTGTCTCACGCTGAGAATGCTGGGATTGAGGCTGTACATCCCTGAGCAGGGCCTGAGTGCCTTAGAGAAGGTTCTCTTCAGCTTCTGTCACCTAGAGAACACAAGGATGCCAGAGCAAGACTTAATTCAGGCTGGAATGAGAACAGTGCCGAAAAATTCTCTTCCCACCAGATACATATATCAATTTAAATATTGTGGCTGGAGATGATTACTGCATGCTCCCACTTGCGTGTGGAGTCTGAAAATGCTCTCACAGAAGATGAGTACAAAGACAACGGTCTATGAGTTAGGAGGCTAGAGAGATGGGAGAAGGAAGTGAGCTTGCTGTAAAGGCAGAGAGGCAGGAACTCAAGAACACTGAAAACATCAGGTAGTTATCTCTTCTATTGCTATAAGAGGAAAACCTATGATTAAGAAAACTGTTTTCTTATTTTTAATTATGTGGTTATGTGGTGAGGGTATGTGCACCTGTGTGCCAGTGCCCTCAGAGGTCACAGGCAGTGAGCAGCCAGTGCAAGGGTCCTGAGGAAGGAAGTGTGTGGATCAGGAGAGTGACAGAGGCGAACAGGGGGCCAGATCATGTTAAGCCTTGGGTAGGACTGTTTACTCCCAGTGACACAGAACAGTTAGGTTTTTTATTGTGGGGTAACTTAGCATAACATTGCCTATTATAAGCATAGAATTTGGAGCTTGTAGCACATCTGAAAACGTTTCTATCCCTTACAGGTACCCCTTTTCCATTGAACGATGACTCTCTCTTCCTTTCTTGCTTTTCTTTCCTTTCTACCTCTCTCTTATTAACTCCTTTATTGACTGATTGTGGTTTGGGATTTTGTTTTGAAGCAGGGTCTCACTCTGTATCCCTGGCTGGCCTGGAACTCAGGAACTCATTATGTAGCCCAGGCTGGCCACCAACTCACAGAGATCCTCCTGCATCAGTTTTTAGTGTCAGGATTACAATTGTAAGTTACCATGCCAACCAACCTCTGTCATAATCACTTTCCATTCCACCTGCACCCTCAATCAGCTAGATGCTACCAGCCAAGTTTGCCCTTTCATAAGTATTCTTTTTTAAGTTCAGATAGAATGAAAGATCTGTACCTTGCCCGGTATATTTCTTTTGTGACTGCCCCATGATGAATGGCAGAGGTCAACAAAGCTATAATTTGTCAAGGCAGTGGTGTCTTACAAGTGTGGTTTATAAACTGAGGCATGGGGGTGGGGATGAATCACTACAGCCATAAAATTAGTCAGTCCCTATAAGGACAGGGTAATGCAAGACATGATGCCGTGGCTTCAAACCCTTGCTCTGGGTCACTACTCACTGTTTAGACTTTCCCTGCATCAGAGTTCTCCCCAATGGAAACAGTCCAGATGAGGAAACCCCTGTGTTTGTAGACTTACTTTGGAAAAAGAAAGCTTTGTATGTTTGTGTTTGATAAGATTGTTATAGTTACCAAAGCATCAGCTCATGGCTCTGGAACTCAATGGAATTGCAATGTGGAATAACAGCCTACGCTACTTTGTCTTCCCTTCCAGTCATATTGCTCTTGGATAGCAGAAGTCAGCCAGTGGCCTCCCTCCAACTCCAGTCCAGTCTACCCAGAGTTCGAGTGTCAGTACACATGAAAGGGTAACACTGAGCTGTGTTCTTTTCTTCCTGTAAGATGTTTTCCAAAAGTCCACATACACTCCCAACCAGAGGGACAAAACTATCAAAAACTAGGAGAGGGTTGAAACTGGTCACCACACCAAAATAATCTAACATCTAAAGTCTGGACATTGTGTCCCCTGTCAATATGTGTGTCAACTCTGATGGACTTTCATCCCCAGGGCGATGGGATTTCCCATGACTACGGTAGATGACTGGTGAAATGAGTGACGCTATTGCTGGACCTAAGTATCGTAAATTTGAAAAGAAAGCAAGGAAGAAATAAAGCATAAATCTCATTGATATATTTTATGTTTACATGTATTGTGTGTGTGTGTGTGTTAGTCACAGGACAATGTGCAGGAGTCTATTCTCTCCTTCAACCTTTGGGCCCAGGAACTGACCTCAGGTTGACATCTGCTTGACAGTAAGTGTATCTGCCTACTAATCATCTCACTGGCCCTCAGTCATTTATTTAGGTAACTGATTTACTAATTTTTCACTCTCCTGTTTCTGTTTCATGGATGATTTTACAGTTTTAAAAGGTAACATGAAGCATGTTTAAACCTTGATGTCATTAAATCTATTTTCAAGCCGTTCACAGAATGGTTAAACTATATTAATCTCATAGCCAGAGGACACCATAATTGCTAAACTTATTCAAATAGAAGATTAAAATACCTCCCCCCTTTTTGAGACCAGTTCTCACTTTGTAACCCCGGATTGGCCTAGATGTTGCTACGTACCAGTTGGCCTCAAACTCTCAGTGTCTGACTGTTGCTTCCTTCCAAGTACTAGGATTAAAGGTGAGCTTAGAATTCAGGGCTTGTAACACATCTATACACAGTTGTACAGCACACATACCCTATTTAAAGAGAACTGTAAAGGAAACAGGATGGTGGGAATGAATGCCTTTAATCTCAGCACTCAAGAGGCAGAGGCAGTCAGATCTCTGTGAGTTCGAGGCCAGCCTGTTCTACAGAGAAAATTTCAGGACATCAAAGAGTACACAGAGAAACCCTGTATTGAAAAATAAGACTATACAAAAGATTAGGTATTGTGATAGTTATTCTTGATTGTCAATTTCAGTACATCTGGAATGAACTAAAGTCCAAAATGCTGAACATACCTGTGAAAGATTTTTCTCTTAAGTCATATGAAATGGGAAGACCCACCTCTAGTCTGGATCTTTGAGGCGGGAAGATAAACATTTAATCCAGATATTTTGAAGTGGAAAGATCCGCCTTGAATCTGTGCTAAGCCTTCTGCTGGCAGCTGATATAAAGGGTAGGGAAGAAAGAAGTTTGCTCTCTGGCCACTTGCTCTCACTCTTGCTAAAATCTCCATTCCTTCTCTGGCATTAGAGCCTATTTCTTTAGGATTCCCATGCATACTGAAGACCAGCTGAGACATCCAGCCTTGTAGACTGAATAAGTACTGTGTTCTTGAAACTCCACTAATAGATAGCCATTGGACTAGCTGGACCACAGCCTATAAGTCACTTTAATAAATAGCTTATATAAGCCATTTACATATATACAGTTATATTATATATTATATTAAATACACAGTATATTTTATATATTAATATAACATGCCGTATTAATAAATTTATATATATATATGTGTGTGTATATATGTGTGTATATATGTATGTATTTCAGATATTCCCACCTCAAAGATTCAGGCTATAAGTAGACCTTTCCATATTAAATGATTTAATTAAGAAAAAAATGTACCCAGCATTTGGTTATTTGTTAATTCCAGATGTACTCAAATTGTACAAAATTCCAGATGTACTTAAAATGTACAGATATATATGTATATGTATTATATCTATAAGTTCTGATCCTCTAGAGAACCCTAATATAGTTTCAAGTATTCAAACATCTGGGTCTATGAAGGGCATCCTTATTCAAATCACCATACTAGTTATATATCAAGCTCTAAACCAACCTGGGATAGAGGACAAGTACCCTGTCTCAAAAAGAGAGAGAGAAAAAAAGAAAAGAAAAAAGAAAGGAGAAAAGAGAAAAAGAAAGAAAAAAGAAAAATCATACTAACAATAAATCCATAAAACTTAGCCTTTTCTTCCACTTAAGAGATAAGGAGAATACTATGAAAATCATCAAAATATACATATAATTTTAAGAAGATTTATAGTGATTTTGATTTATGAGTATGCTTGTGTCTGTGTTGATTACTGTGGCTGAGAGAAGGTCTACATCCCCAGTGCCTAAAGTAAGGAGAGAAGATGAACAACGCGGGGTGGGAATGTTTCATCATGGTGCTGAGGGAAAGCAAATAGATTAGGCCTGTCTTCTGAAAGGGCTTGCAAGAGTATGGCCTGGTGTGTCAATATCCCTACTTGCTCAACACCTACAGGAGTCTTGAACTATTTAAAGTTACATCACATGAAAGCTGTGGAAAAGGCAAAATCCCTGCAAGGGCTAAGTGGAAGTGGGAATGAACAGATGGCAGACTTAAATAGGAGAAAGTACACAGATTGGCCAAGGCACACCAAAGCAATCCTCTAGCCCAGCACGAGAGAGAAGAGGCTAGAATATGGAGAACTCTGGAGGGCAATAAACTATCCTTAGGGAAAACAAATGGACACAGTAAATGCATATCTTATCTTGGAAGCCACAGTCCCCATGAAACCACGGTAACAGTGAGGACAGTCTTGTGCTTTCCCCAACTCTGATTTCAGTGTGAATAAGGGGATTCCATGCTTGTAGGAGAGGCAGGAGAAGGTTACAGAAGCCTTGGGTCCAAGGCCCCTTAGGTTGACAAAATGCTTGCTTCTGAATACCATCTTCTTAGCCACAGGGTCTCCTACAACATTTTAAGAAAGGAGAATAGGAAAAAGACAGAGCCAGGGAAGAAGGTGCAAAATTATTGGTCCAAAGGAATAATGTCAAATATGAATGAAGAGCTTCCAGGCTCAGGACCAAGAGGCCTCACACAATGGACCCACAACAGGGTTTCATAGTGTCCATGGTCTTTCATTCATTCCTCTGTGAAGTGTGAGTAGATCCACCCCTGAAGAAACTGGGCAGAGAAGAATGGTGTCAATAATGCATCACTTTTAACTCTTAAGCCAACAGAACTTGGGAATTCAAAGCTGCAGCAGTAGAGAGGAAGATGCCTACCATCTCACTGCACTTGGATCAGGAAGTAATGTCTCTTGTTAAAGCCTGAGAAAACCTTAAGGACTGTGAGGGAGATGAGGAACTTAAGGCCATTTGTGATTACCTAGAGATTGGAGGTGAGCAATACTTGGGGCTCCGCAGAAAACGAAAGAGGGGTACACTGATAATCCCATCACTTATAAGACAGAGGCAGGATGATCTCCGAGTTCAGAGGCAGTCTGGGCTACATAGGAAGCCCAGGATATCTTAGATTACAGAGTGAGACCAAGTCTCAAAAAACAAACACCTCAATTAAAATATCAGAAATAGCTGGGCATGGTGGTGTATGTCTATAATTCTAAAATTTTGCAAAACTATACCAGAGTCCATGAGTATGAGGCCCATCTGGGATATACAGTGAGACTTTAACTTAATTACATAAATACATAAGTGAATAAGTAGTTTCCCCAGTCATTGATTTGTGTTTTTACTTTTTTTCACTCAGCATGTTAAACATGGTGCTATTGGAAATTATTTGACTTTTCATCATTTATTCTGAATATAATATTATACTTTGGGGAGGGGGTTTCCTCATTGTAGTCCTGGCTGTCCTGGAACTCATAATGTAGACCAGGCTGGCCTCGAACTCACAGAGATCCTCCTGCTCTGACTACTGAGTGCTGGAATTGAAGGTGTGTTTCTCAATGCTCGGCAGATTATTCTTTCTGTAAACATATGCTGATGTTTTACAGGTCCTCCATACGTAAATCTCCATCGGCTGGTTGTTGGCCAACACCTCCCACAGTTTTCTGTCATTGTGCATCATGAACTAGCAGCATAGTTTCAGCCAATAAGTTAGTACTTATCATTTATGACTTCACTTGAGACACAAGATCAATTAAAAAAATGTCCTCAGTGTTGGAGAGATGACTCAGAAGTTAAGAGCACCTGATGCTTTTGCAAGAGGACCCAAGTATGGTTCCCAGCACCCATGTGGTAGCTCACAGCTGGCCATTACTCCAGTTTCAGGGAATCCAACACCCATTTCTGGCCTCCATGAGTATTTGGCATGCATAGAATGCACATATGTGCAAGCAAACATTCACATATAAAATAATATTTAAAAATCTTTAAAAAGCAAAACATCTTCTGAACTAGTCATGTGGGTATTGACCCAGGCAGTTGTTAAAACATCACTATTTCTGTCTGGTTTGGTTATGCAATCCTAGCACTCACAAAGGTTGAGGCAGGAGGATTGTCACATGAGACTTAGCTTCTTTGTCTTTTGCTGTGACAAATTAGTTTGACAGAAGCAGCTTAAAAGAGAGAGGCTGGTTTTAGTCCACCATGGTAGAGCCTGCCATGGAAGAGAAATTAGCGCTGCTGGAGCCTTAAGCAGCTAGAGACCTCACAGCCACAGTCAGGAAATAGGAAGGAAGAATAAGAGCTCTCTTTCTCCATTTCCACAGTCCAGGGTCCCTGCCAGGGTAGGGAATGTGGGGAGCCCTTACTGCCTTAACCAGTGTACTCAAGATAATGCCCCACAGACAGAGCCAAAGGCCAAACACAACTAGACTCTATCATTGACAGATAACACTAACTAACCATTACAGGGACCCTCTCAAAAAATAATAAAAGAAGGAATGAAGGAAAGGAGGATGGGAGAAAAGCAGGGAGAGAAGGAAAGGAAGGGATGGAGGAAGGAAAAGAAAACAGGGAGGAAAGGAAGGGAGGGAGGAAAAGAAGGGAGAGAGGAAAGGAATGGGGGAAGAAAAGAAGGGAGGGAGGAAAGGAAAGGAGGGAGGAAGAGTGGGAAGGAGGGGAAAAAAGAGGGAAGGGGGAGAGCAATGAAAAACAAAACAACAAAATCACAAACCCAAGCGATATGTCTACCTTACTGGCTCATGAGACCCACCCCAATGAGTATGGAGCATTATGAATCGTAAAGCTTCAAGACTTCTGGAGCATGCTGAGAATGATAGGGTTTTAGGCCAGTTAGAAGTTTAGAAACAACATAGTTGGAGCCAGGTGAAGTTGTACACACTTGTAATTACAAAATTCAGGAGGTCAGCGCTTGGGGATCTCAAGTTCAAGTCCACTTAAATTACTGACAGAGTATCTAGGATTGACCTTTAATTTATGACCACCCAGCCTCTGTGCTCCGAATGCTGTAACTACACGCTTGTGCCACCAGGCCCAGCTCCATTTTTTGAGACAAAGCATTACTCTATAGTCATGGCTGGTCTGGAACTCGCTATGTAGACCGGATCGACCTCAAATTTCCAACAATCCTCCTGTCTCCACCTCTGAGTTTGGGATTACAGGAGTGTACTACCATGCCTGGATTCAATTTTATTTTTTTCCCACAATTTTACTGTATAGCCCAAGCTGGCCTCAAACTTAATGATCTTCCCACTTCAGCCTCCCTGATGTTACTTGGGATTTTCAGTATGTTCCCAAAGCAACTTATACGAATGTTTTAGATTATAGATGAGAATATAACAAAATTAGTATCATTCCAGTGACACACTTGTGAGAGGGACTTTATCTCTTCTTGTGTCAAGGATGCAAAATTTTCCTTGACCGCGAACAAAAGAGGTTGGAATGTGTACTTCCAGATACAATGCGTTTCCTCTTCCTGCATAAAAATACTGGATGGATTTAGCCCATGGGAGGCACTGGCAGAGCTACAAAAAACACCAGGGCAGTTTACTCTCAGATGTCTTCCCCCACCCAATTGTTCCCAAGCTGACTGAATTCCTTCAGTGAAAGTCAAAGTCCTTCTGAACAGTCTTCTGTACATAGCCCCTTTCTCTGGGTACCAACAATGCCAGCCATCTTTTACTACTTCAGAAAAGGCTGCAGATGGTAAAGTCTTTCCACAGCAAAATGCGCTCCCTTTAAGCCTTTCTGAAAGGTCTGGAAGTAATCCTTCTGTTCTCTCCTTCAAGTAATGTATGTTTTACTACTGCTGCTGATATGAGGGTACGTCCTTACGTCCCTAGCAAGAATTCCTGCACAGAGTTAACTTGCAGGTGCCGGGTGTGTTCTGGAGTACATGGTGTGTGGGGGAGATAGAGGAACCTTTCTCCATATAACTGATGCTGCAGTGGATATTCAGCTATTCATTTCCTGAATGCGTTGGAAATTCTGAGCCTAGGAGATGAGATTGGACAGACTAGCTGATGAGGAACTTAGATTCGGCCTCTTCGGAAGCAACCCATTGCTTCACTTGCCAGAATTCTCCAATGCAGTACAGCTTAGTAGCCAGAACCTCTCATAGACCCGGAATTCAGTGTGTTGGTTAATCAGCAAGCTTTAACACTAGCAAATAATGATGATGATGATAATAATAATAATAATCCTTAAGTTTTAGCCACTAGTGGTAGTATGCACCTTTAATCCCAGTATTCAGGAAGCTGAGGCAGGAGGATCACTACATGTTTGAGGTCAACCTGGGCTTATGAGGACTTCCAGGCCAACTATGACTAAATGGTAATATCTGTTTAAACAAGAAATCAATAATAATTAGTTTTTAATACATGAGTTAATATAATAAAATCATATAATTAACTCAGGAGTGGCAAAAACAGGGCAAGAGTTGGAGTTTTGTTATTTAATTGATGTTTAGCAGACTGGAGTGGAAAAATTCTGGAAGCACGGAAATAAAAACAGTTTTCACTGGTCAATGACTGTCTTGGTTTCTGTAGCATTAATAAAAACTATTATTATTAATAATAATAGTGTCTATAGAGGTGAAGGTGGCCCAAATGACAGTGAAGTTCAAGTGTGCTACATAAAAGAAAATAAGATTGTGGTGGGCAATTTTTTTCAACCAATTTAATTACCCTTTAGGGACTAAATTAAAAATAGCTCCTAGATTAAAAATAACTCCGTCCTCCTTTTTTAATTGAACCAGCATTTGCACAAATGTCACAGCTGGAAAGCACTCTGAATCTTAGTGCTTCATGGAAAATACAAACAAGTAGCCAGGTCCTCTGTCTGATCATACTGGAGATAACGTGTGTTTAAATGTGAGCAGATGGCTCCATGGAACACATTTATGAATAAAGGTTTTCATTGATTTCAGAACCATTGGTTGGCACGAAAATTTCTTTAGATGTAGGGCCAAAGCTGACCTGTCAGGGGAGCCAAGGAAGCCTGTGTTACCGCAAATCTCTAAAACAGAAGTGCATATGAGAAGGGCTCCTTGCCAAGGCCTCATGGAGAAAAGTCCTTTGTGACCTCTGAAGGAAAAGCCTTCTCTGAGATCCACCAGGAGCTGTAAGGAGGGTTTAACATCCTTCCTACTTGTGTCTCAGTTTTACTTGAAGTATGAAATGTTTGAGAGGTGAATTAACTTTGTTTCAAACCATTTGTTACCCAGAAATTTTTATTAATTCACTGGGATTTTTGTCCCAGAGTATAGTTCATGTTTGTAAGTTACTATATTTAATAGAACTTTGATTAATGGATAAATATTTTGAGGTGCTTACATTGTGTTAGGAATCTGTGTCAGTGCCTAAATACAAAGGAATGATGAACTCCGTTTGTTGGAAGGTCACATAGGAAATAATTGGCCCACACTTAATTAGCTCTAACATTTGTAAGGGCACAGGAACAATGGACAAAAAAATGTTATGAACTATTTGCTAATACTACACAAAAAATATTACCTTCTATATCTTCTACCTAAACATTTGTTGATTTTTGGGGGGTTAAAGGCCATTAAGCAGGACACAGTGCCACACATCTGTAATCCGAGCACTTTGGAAGACTGAAGCAGGAGGATTACAAATTGGGAAACAGCCTGGGATATGTAGAAAAACCCTGTCTCAAAATAAATAAGAAAATGAATGAATAAACAAACGAAACCATTAAAACATTTTATTGGGATCCCAAATACACTGCTTGTGAATAAATCACTTCACCCTAATCCTGTCTTGATTTTGTTACCAGGGATTACTTCTGTAAACTCTCCTTTAGTTGGACCATGGAAAACCTTCAAGAAGAGTAATTTCATGTAAAATTTACAAGATCCCCTACTTTGGTTTAACAAGAGGATTTCTAATCCTTATTCCAAAAATATGAATGAATCTCTGAGTATGACAGCCAAGCATCACCACATTCATTGTCTCTCTCACTGCCTCCATATCTCCCTCCCTCTCTCTCCCTTTTCCTCCTCTCCTCTCCTCTCCTCTCTTGTCCTCTCCTCAACTTTTCTCCCCTAGCTACTATCTCTTTCTTTTTTTCTCTTTGAAATGGACTGTCTTTCTGTGGCCCTTAAGCTGACATCAATCATGGAAATTATAACCTCAAACCACTCCCCCATTTTACCAAGACAATTATTTATTTATTTATTTATTTATTTATTTATTGTCTGTTTGTTTGTTTAGGTTTTTCCAGACAGGAGTTCTCTGTGTATCTTTGGCTGTCCTGGAACTTGCTCTGTAAACCAGGGTGGCCTTGAACTCACAGAGATCTGCCTACCTCTACCTCCCAAGTGCTGGGGCTAAAGGTGTGTGCCACCATCATCTGGCTATTATCAAGACCTTTTGAAAGCTCTTCAAGTGATTTCAATTTATAGACAAGTTTTGAAATCAGTGTAATAAGGGGATAGGAGTGAGGGAAGAAGAGAAGGAAGAAAGAAAATCAGGAAGGGAGGGAGGAAAGGTCCTTCTCTGGGGTGTTGTGAAACCCGGGTCACTTGTGTGTGCACGTGTGCAGCTACTACTATGCACCATCGTAACTTGTTTATGCCTGAATCTTTACTTGATGGAAAACTTCAAACACTGTTTACCAGCCATTTTCCTCTGACCAACCAACTAATTCAATGACTAATATCACATAGACAATAAAAGCTTTTTACTACGTAGGTGGTTGGAATGGATTGCCACAGTTACTTAGTATTATTGTTGTTAGCTGGGAATTTTTTTACAATAAGGTGTTATTATGTACATATGTACCAAAGCAAGTATTGAAAACCACCTTGGAATACACAGGAAAACCCTGTCTCGAGATAAGTAAATGAAGAAATAATAAATGACATTCCAAGAAGCTAGCCTGGAACTCACTATGTAGACCAGACTAGTCTTGATCTTTTAGAAATGCACCACTTCATGCTTCTGCCTCCTGAGTCTTGGGATTAAAAAGTACCTCTTGGAAATTCCACAAGTTCTTAAACTTCTTTCCCTTTTCTTCTGCATTAGCCTACTAGACTTCCGCCTACAGGATACAACACCAGGAGATCTTGTCACATGAACCTGCAGCTTATGGAGAGCAGAAGAGGACACCTGAATGGATGTCCTAGAATTGGAGTTACAGATGATTGTGAGCTACTATGTGGGCACTGGGATTTAAACCCAGATCCTCTGTAAGAGATACAAGCGCTCTTAACCACAAAGCCATCTTTCCAGCCCCCAATTTTTGCTAATTATTAAAACACTCTTTGAGTTCCTATGCGTTTTGTATATCTTTCTATCATTTCCTTTATACACCTTTCAGGTTAACAAAGAATATGGTAGTTCTTAGCAGAAAAAAAATGTAATTTCATTGTTAAGTATTTGTTACATCTATGTGTCTAAGCCTAAATTACAATTATTAGAAACTGAAGGAAGATACATAGCTTTATGTTAACATAGCGTGCGTTCATAGCCAGACTCCACTGTAAAAGGAGACTGCTCTTTTTCCCCCATTGCCCAGGCCCGAATTATCATACAGAAACTATATTAATTACAACACTATTCAGCCAATGACTCAGGCATATTTCTAGCTAGCTCTTACATCTTGAATTAACCCATTTCTATTAATCTGTATATTGCCACAAGGCTATTGCTTACTAGAAAGGTTCCAGGTCCTTCTCTTTTGACAGCTAAATGTCCCTGTCAATTCTAAGTTTTGGAAATTGCTTCTCCTGGTTTCCATTCTGAGGTCAACACATCATTGAAATACACTGGCTGATTTAATTCCGAAGTTTCTCTATCATCCAGTGTCTCTCCGTTGTCGTTGTTCCTTTCTCATTAGCATTAAGAAAATTCAAGGTTAATAAAGTACTTACACTCCACTCACACTCCACAGTAACAACTTAGATCCTGAGCCACCAATAACTTAATGTGCTCAGTGTAGGGCAACTCATGCCATGCTCAAGTCCCTCTCTGCTACAGGGAGCTAGCTCTTATCTTTTCAATGAACTTTGCTTACTTGTCTTTTTGATGTTCCTGCTCATCAACCTTCATAATGGTGAGACATTGATGTAAGAAAACAGCAACAATGCAACCCCAACAAACAGTAACAACCAGGGTCTGCATTCCCCACATGAAGGATGCAGATACCCTAAAGGCTGGGATGCCAGAGGCCAGAGTTTTGCCCTTCCATTTGTCCATAGGATATGATGAGTACAGCTGTCTTACAAAACCAAATACGGTCCTCGATATACTTACTGACTATTGTTACTGGTAGCAACCCTGGGAAAACATGTGACACTATTGAAAATTCCCATTGGATGATGATCCTCTGATTATCTTGTCTCCCTTATCCCAGACAGATAGAAACTTTTTATCCCCTGGAGGGTAAGTACCTTGACCTTGTTCAGCTTTGAAAAAGTTATGGAAAATTTTCAAACTCTACAATTCTTATGATTAAGGGGTCAAAGGCTCAGAGGGATAAACTGAGGCAGGATAGAGAGACAGGGAAGTGTGATATCATGGAGATAAAAGACTGGGAAAGGGAGGAGGCTGTGTTCCAGAGATCTGATCTCTTTTTTAACTGAAAATAGATTTTCATACAATATATTCTGATCACAGATTCTCCTTCTTATCTCCTCCCAGGTCCTCCCCACCTCTCTACCCATCAAACTCCACACCTTCATTCTCTCTTTAGAAAATAAAAAAGCAATTAAATATCAAACCAGAATAGAACAATAAAAAAATGAAAAAGAAAAAGTACAAGAAACACATACACATGCACACTCAGTAAAAACACAAAATTGGAAACCATAATATATAACCAAAGAAAAGTAAGAAATCCCAGACAAAGTATAATGGGACCAAAAAAATCTGAAAATACCATTAAGTTTGTCTTGAGTTGACCATCTATAGCTGGGCATGGGGTCTGGCCTTGAATATGGTTTTGGTACCCAGTGTCACTCCATTGGAGAAAGCTATTTTTCCTTTGTGAGCAATTGTGAATAGAGAAAACTTCTTAATTTAGGGTTGGGGGATCGTGTCCTCCTCCAGGTCTGATGGAGGAGGGTCATCTGTCTATGTGTTACTTTCATTGGTTAAT